>JAYMTA010006895.1:0-10025 GCA_036897625.1 Pelargonium cotyledonis
TTTAATAGGTTCTTTGGGTACAAGGCGGTACAAATAATGGTTTTCATGAATCCGACCCCAATCCCTTAACGTAGATTAAAAATTCTCCGAATCCGAATCATTAGGGTCGGAGGTTTCGGTTCCCCGTCGGATTGGGGTGAAATTGACATCTCTAGAAGGAATTTGCCTCTCCCACGGCAGGAGGAAAACACTTATCTTGGTTCCATCCATCTAAAGCTCAAGCTCAGTTGTGGTGTTGGTGGGAGTGGATGGGGTGGTGCATTTTGATTGCTTTGGATCCTCCTAGAATCCTACCTAATGGTTTTCAACTCATTGAGCAATATACAATACCCTTGTTTTAATCTCTACCCTTGAATTTTAATGTATTTACTTTTCATGAGTGAGATCTAAAAGTTTGTTTTAGGTATTGGTTGGGAATTATTTAGGTGTAAAGTTGGATTAGATGAAGAAATGATTCCCTTTTTGACTTAGCGTTGAAGGGCAAGTCTTTCATGTATTAATCACTTCCTTTTGTAGTTGTTGGGTGATTTCATCACAATGATTCAAGTAAACAAACCATGCTACACACCAAGTTATGTGATTAACCACTCATACTTGTTCAAGTTTTTTACTACATGCAAATAATATACTATATCCGTCTCAAAATGAGTGTCTTTTTTAATTTTTAAGTTATTATATTATCATTTTTTTCATATTATCCCTATTACTTATGCACATGGGTTAATTTGCACATGGGTGTGGGTGGGAAAGTGGGGGTGATATTGAAAACACACTAAATTATCTTGTAATTCTTAATTTTTACAAAAAAATAAAAACAAGACAACCATTTTAAAACGAAAGGAGTATATATTTTATCGACCTCTAATCATAGAGCTTTTGAGCCACTGAGCATATCAATATGGTAATGGAAACAATGATAAGATTGATTGTTTGATTATGACTTGAAAATGTGTTTGAATTATTTTATTTTTTCCATGAACTTTTCTTCGATGGCAACAATCATGGAATTGAAGTGGATCAACGTTGGCACAATATGATTTTGGGCAGCTTCTTTAATTTGTTTATGAATTAGAGAAAAGTATGTTTACTTATATATATAGGAAATGGATATTAAAAGCCAAACCAATGCCATGAAGGACTTCGACCTCTCGAAGCGAAGGGAGACGTTGACTCGCCAAAATTCATCTTGAACACCTTCCCTTAATTATAGTCTCGCTCTCGATCGAACATTTCATGGAAAATAGTGTCCATAATTGATAGTGCACCATATGGATAAAGGTTGAACGTGCAAGAATTCGATTCTCTTGATGCTAACTCATCAAGAGTAAAAGCATGGCATCACCATGCCAATAAGGATAAGTGTCAATTATATATGTATTGTAGCCTTGGTTTGATCATATGCCATATATGGCACTATGCAACCAACTGACATGATCTTGGTATGTATAGATACTAGTTGCCACTCAGGGACGGATCTAAGTAGTGGGTTTTGGGTGCAATTGTCCTCACTCAAAATTTTTTTTCTTCAAAAACATACCACTAAATTTATCAAAATATTATATTTGTCTTTGTATTTTTTATATTTGCCCCCACTAATATTTTTAAATTTTTTATTATTGCCCTCATTAAAAATTATTTTAATAGATATTTGAACAAATAACTCTATCACAATAATTATTTTGCCCCCACTGACTAAACATTCTAGATCCGTCCTTTGTTGCCACTTGATAGAAGAAACACTCTTTAGGAGATTCAAAATTGCAAAATCGTTTTTGACTAATTAGAATTACATTATTATTTATTGTGAATATAGATACTCTATAGTTTGTACTACAATAGAGCAGTCGTTGGCATTTCTCACATTCTTTTTAGTTGAAATTTTCATTCTTATATATCCTTTATGTGGTTCTAACGCACATTCTTTAACTTAATTTAATGATCGTGTTATCTATTTCAAGATCCATACTAAATAAATTTGGAGATTTGATCCACCCATGCAAACTATAAGATTACAGACTTTTTTTTTTTTTTTTTTTGACAATTTGGAGACATTTCTACTCATCTGTTTCTCCACATTTGACAATTTCCACAAATGAGAAGAAATGTCTGTTAATAAATTCTGTCTGATTCCTTTCTTTATACTGTACTGAAAAAATCTTCTCACATTTACTTTTGCACAAGTCAAGCTTCAGATTTTCCATTTCTAGTTTCAGCAATTAAAGCATTTTTTTTAATCCTAAGCTAACTTTCATCATGCATTTGCTAATAGGGTTAAAACTTAAAAGGGAATGTATTATGACACATCCAAAGTTTGGATAAGTGTGTACATCATGACATATAAAAAAAATATGGAAACACGTTAATTATTTTCTTTTTTTGACTCAAACCGTGACATTCGAGATTCGATTAGATGCTTTTTAGGTTGAATCAAATTAGATTTATCTTTTAATTTTTTAGAATGAATCAATACAATTTGAAAGAATTCTCACACTATAATGTGAATCTGAAACAATTAAAACTTTTGAAAATGAATTTGAGTATAATATTATCAACACGAACTCGAACAATGCGTATCCGTACCTAAAGTTGTGCCCTGTAATGCCATATATAAACTATATATTTGTTGTTTCTTCACCTTCATCCTCACCTGTCCTCTCCTCTAGTCTCCTATTCTTCATCCAATCCAAATGCTTGCCTACAAATTGCAACTCTACCACAGCACAGTAATATATTAAAACCACCCAATAATAGTAATTGGAAGAGAATATATATAGGAGAAAAGTATACAGAACAAAGGATCCATTGCAAAGCAGGTACATCACAGAATTTACACTGCAGGACCCACATGCACACGTGTCACAACATGATTGCAGTACCCTCCAGTTGGAGGGTCCCAGTTCCCACAATCCACCATTATACCTCCAGCTACCCTCACCTCTCTTCTCTTGTGTTGTGTCTCAATATTGGAACTTGAGTTGAGAGAGCCCTGGTCGAAGGGGCAGTGGTGGACCCCACTCCTACGTGGCACTGACCTCACACACCTCTTTGCCATATTGCCATTGCTCTCCAACACAATTTTTATACTATTTTTTTTTTTTAATTTCCCAAAAAGTACAGAGAAATTAATAGTAGAATCTTATGAAGGATTTGATAAATCCTTTCAAGTCCACTAGGAAATATGCACCAAACACAGATTTTCCTAAATAATTGTTATTGTACCACAAAACCCACAATTTTCCCGCTACATTTTGTCACTTTCTTCACTACAATACAATGAACAAAAATTAGGGTTTGTTTTGTTGTTGTGTTCATCAAAACAAAAACAGGTGACCTTGTGTGTTTTTTTTTTTTTTTTTTGGGTACTATACTATATTCACATGCATTGACAGAGACACAGCTAGAAAGAGAGTGAAAAGAGAAAGGCATTTCCTTTTAAGGTTTGGTGCACTTTCTCTGGAAAAATAAATAAAGATTAGGCTTTTTTGGACTCTCTGGGTCTTAAGCACTATGCACTATGCACTAAGCACTAAGCACTAAGCAGCTAACTTTGCTGTGTTCTTAGGGTTTTCACTTTTCATTATCTAAAAGAATTCTGGGTCCCTTTGTAGTTATTGCATTTTGGTTGTTGATTTGAAGACCCATTTCTTGTTTCTTCTTGGGTCTGTTGTAGTTGGTGCTGGAATTCTTCACAGTTGGGAGGTTTTGATGCAATAAAGATCGAATCTTTTTGGCAGACAAGGTATTTTTACTGAGCCTACATTGTTCACATTGAAGGGTCTTGGTAAAGAAAATGCTGCATTTCAATGGTTAGATCTCTGAAAGTGACTTAATTTGTGTGTCTTTTCAGATATTTAATGCTTTGGGGTAGGTTCGGAAGTTAAAGCTTGTTCTTTGTTGGAACCAGTTCTACCATTTCTGAACCATTGTTTTCAAGCCCTTTGGTCTCCAAGGATGTGGTGCTTTTAGAGTTCATTGGAGGTAAGAGTGCTCCAGTTCATGAACACATTTTGAGACTTTAAGTTCAGTGTGTGATTTCTGTTTTGCATTTTTGCTTCTGATGGGGTATTAGTGTGAAGAAAGAGTTGTTGGGTCCATTTGCTCAATGGTCTGAGCTCTGTTGGGTTTTCTTCATTTTGCAGCTTTGGGAGCTGTAAATCTTCATTTTTAGTTGATACTGGGTCTCTCTTTCTTGTTCTGAAGGTTGTTGCTTGTCACATTGGGAGAAAGGTTGTTGATTTTTCCAATGTTATTACTGTGATTGGTCTGAAATTAAGTTGGGTGGTTCAAGTTTGTGGATTAGAAGCTGGAAGTATTTTGCTTGCTTGCATTTTACTTTGGCAAAATCATCTGTTTCGTCAACATGAAGTTGTTCGGTTTTTTGTTTCTTTCCTTGCTGTATGTTTCTTCGTTGGGGCAGCTTCCTTCTCAGGACATTTTAGCATTGCTTGAATTCAAGAAGGGTATAAAGCATGATCCCACTGGCTATGTCCTCAATTCGTGGAATGAGGAGTCCATTGACTTCAATGGGTGCCCTTCATCTTGGAATGGGATTGTTTGTAATGGTGCTAATGTTGCTGGCGTCGTCCTTGACAACTTGGGTCTTTCAGCTGATGTAGACTTGAGTGCATTTTCAAATCTCACTATGCTTGTGAAACTTTCCATGGCAAACAATTCTATAACGGGCAAGATTCCAGACAACATAGCTCACTTTGAAAGCCTCGAGTTCCTTGACGTGTCAGATAATCTATTTTCCTCATCTTTACCACCTGGCATTGGTAAATTAGAGAGCCTGCGGAACCTCTCGCTGGCTGGTAACAACTTCTCATGCTCACTCCCAGACACTATTTCCGGCCTTGCCTCAATACAGTCCTTGGACTTGAGCCGCAACTCCTTTTCTGGGTCTCTGCCTGTTTCATTGACTAATCTGAATAGCTTGGTACATCTGAATCTTTCCCATAATGGGTTCACCAAAAGTATCCCAAAGGGGTTTGACTCAATTTTAAGTCTTGAGGTGCTTGACTTGCATGGGAATATGCTTGATGGTAACTTAGATGGCGAATTCTTGCTTCTCACTAATGTCAGTTACATTGATTTTAGTGGAAATATGCTTGTGAGTTCTAGTTCTCAGCAGCAGAAATTTTTACCAAGCATTTCTACGAGTATCAAGTATTTAAATCTTAGCCACAATCAGCTTACTGGATCACTGGTGAGTGGCGGTGGCCTGTCGATCTTTGACAACTTGAAGGTATTGGATCTGAGCTATAATGAGCTTTCTGGTGAATTGCCTGGATTCAATTTTGTTTACGACCTCCAGGTCCTCAAACTCAGCAACAACAGATTTTCAGGATCCATTCCAAATAACCTATTGAAAGGAGATTCTTTGGTTTTAACTGAGTTAGATTTGAGTGCCAACAATCTCTCAGGTACATCATCCTAGATTAACTTTCTTGCGCATACTACATTTTGTGAATGAATTATCTTCATTTTATCTTTATTGTGCCTTTAACAGTTTATTCTTCTTTCAGGATCAATAAGTATGATCACATCAACGAATTTGCACATCCTTAATCTCTCATCAAATGGGCTCACTGGCGAGCTTCCTTTGCTGACTGGAAGTTGTGCTGTACTTGATCTTTCTAATAACCAGTTTGAAGGAAATTTAACGAGAATGGCAAAATGGGGGAATCTTCAATTTCTTGATCTCAGCCAGAATCATTTGACAGGGTTCATTCCTGAGGTAACCCCACAATTTTTGCGATTAAATCATCTCAATCTTTCCCATAATTCTCTGAGCAGTTCTGTCCCAATAGCCATTACTCAGTATCCAAAGCTTACAGTCCTTGATCTTAGTTCCAATCAATTAGATGGGCCTCTTCTGCCTGATCTTCTGACACTGCCCACGCTGCAAGAACTCCACCTTGAAAACAATATGCTCACAGGTGCTGTAAATTTGTCCCAACCCTCTAGTCAGACCAGTCTTCAGGTTCTTGATCTTTCCCATAACCGTCTTAATGGCTACTTCCCTGATCAATTTGGCTCCTTGACTGGTCTCCAAGAGCTAAATATAGCAGGAAATAATTTCTCTGGTTCTCTGCCTACTTCAATTGCTGACATGAGCTTGTTAAAGTCATTAGATATATCCCAGAATCATTTCACTGGTCCTTTGCCAAACAACTTACCCGATGGCCTTCAGAATTTCAATGCTTCTTACAATGATCTTTCTGGGGTTGTCCCAGAAAACCTGAGGAAGTTTTCAAGTTCTTCGTTCTACCCTGGGAATTCAGGATTGCAGTTTCCAAATGGTCCTCCTGGATCAGACAATCATCCAGCAGAAAATTCCAAGAGGAGACATATCAGAACCATTGTCAAAGTGTTGATAATAGTGGCATGTGTTGTTGCTCTGGTCATGCTTATCCTGCTTGTTCTCTTCTTACTTTACATCAGAAAATCAAGGAGGTCTCCTCCAGAACATGTAACAAATAAGAACATCCGTATGCATAATCCACCCAATCCCTCTGCAGTTAGTGAAACAGGAAGTGGTGGTGGTGCTGTGGTTGTTTCAGCAGAGGATCTTGTTACTTCTCGTAAAGGATCTTCATCTGGGATGATCAGCCCTGATGAGAAAAAGGCTGCAGTAACTGACTTTTCTCCATCGAAGAACAGCCATTTCTCTTGGTCCCCAGAATCTGGGAATTCATTCACTGCTGAAAACCTAGCAAGACTGGATGTTAGGTCGCCGGATCGTTTGGTTGGTGAACTTCATTTTCTTGATGATACGATCACCTTGACTCCCGAAGAGCTGTCAAGGGCCCCAGCTGAAGTGCTGGGGAGGAGCAGCCATGGGACTTCTTACAGAGCAACTTTGGATAATGGATTGTTCTTGACTGTAAAATGGTTGAGAGAAGGGGTGGCAAAGCCAAGAAAGGACTTTGCTAAAGAGGCTAAGAAGTTTACAAACATTAGGCATCCAAATGTGGTGGGATTGAGAGGATACTATTGGGGTCCTACGCAGCATGAGAAGCTTATTCTTTCTGATTATATATCGCCTGGAAGTCTTGCTAGCTTTCTTTATGGTAAATTGTTATCTTTATCTTATTTCATGTTATCACTTATTCTTTGACCATTTATTTAAAATTTTATACCCATGCACATACATGTGAGATCTTCCTTGTTACGAACACGATTCAAACTGGAGCACCTATAAAATATACTATTGGCGTAAAGCTCAGTTTTTGCTGGTCCTTATCATATGGTAGGAGGTTTCTGTTGCCGTATAAGCTGACATTTATGTCTATCTCATTTGTTTCCTTCTAAATTGATTGGCCAAAATCTATGTGATGTGAGTTTAATGCACACAATCCCATATGTAAGCATATAATCGACTTTTGCTTTTTTATTATTCTTGCCAAGGGCTAACCGTTTGTTTTTGGAAATTTTGGTTTGAGCAAATCCTCATACAGAGGAAACTCAGCATGCTAACCTCTTCAAATTGTACTGCAATTTATAAACTATCTATTATTCAATTCTGTGCATGCATCATATGGTATTTCTTTGTTTTATTTTCTCGTGTGTGAAAGCTGAGCAATTGACGATAAATGTGGCAGTGGATCATATGAGCTTTTGTTTGTCGTGTGTTTTTGGCTGGCAAATATAACATCTTTAATGTGTATAGCCCTGCGAAATGTGCCACTTTTCCTACCAACAGTTTTCCCATTTCCCCTGTTCTCAGCGTTTGTTAACTTGTATTTTCAGATCGACCGGGAAGAAAGGGACCACCATTAACTTGGGCTCAGAGGCTCAAGATAGCAGTAGACGTTGCACGCGGCCTGAACTATCTCCACTTTGACCGAGCTGTTCCTCATGGTAACCTGAAAGCTACAAACATACTGTTAGATGGGCCTGATCTTAATGCACGAGTTGCTGATTACTGCCTCCACCGTCTCATGACCCAAGCTGGCACCATTGAACAAATTCTTGATGCTGGGGTGTTGGGTTATCGCGCACCAGAGCTAGCCGCTTCTAAGAAACCACTTCCCTCCTTCAAGTCAGATGTATATGCCTTTGGGGTGATACTGCTGGAGCTTTTAACAGGTAGGTGCGCGGGTGATGTGATATCCGGGGCAGAAGGAGGAGTTGATTTGACAGATTGGGTTAGGATGAGGACGGCGGAGGGTCGTGGTTCAGAATGCTTTGATCCTGCATTGGTGCCGGAACTGGAAATGCTGGCAGCAGAGAAGGGAATGAAGGGGGTTCAGGGAATAGCTCTAGTATGTATACGATCGGTGTCTGAGAGACCAGGTATCAAGACAATATATGAAGATCTTTCATCTATATAGACTGTTGAAATGTATCCAGGAAGACTTTTTTACTTGTTTGATTTTTTGGTTGGGAAGTTAATGTCTCATTAATTGGCCTCCCATATGAATGAATCCTTGTTTTTGGTAAATGGCAATGTAGTGATGTAGGTTTAGGAAGCAGGTAAAATTGTATGGAGTCCATTGTTGTAAAAAAA
Organism: Pelargonium cotyledonis; assembly: GCA_036897625.1. Lineage (NCBI taxonomy): Eukaryota > Viridiplantae > Streptophyta > Magnoliopsida > Geraniales > Geraniaceae > Pelargonium > Pelargonium cotyledonis. The sequence continues at coordinate 8,513 of JAYMTA010006895.1, forward strand.
ATGGAACATGTTTCAATGGCCAGAAAGATTGAAATTGTTTTCTATTATTAGCCTTCATATAATTTCTTTGTTGTGAGCTTGTGTTTCTTAATTCTAAAAGGATGTTTTAAAAGAAAAATTACTGATGATTACCCTTAAATGTTGGTTTAAAGTAGATAATGACTACCTAAATTTGCGCATGACCGTTTTAAATCAAATGACCATATTATTTTGATGACAACAAATCATTGAACATATTTTTTTATAACATCAAAGTTTGTATGCATGAAACCTTTATATGCATGAAACCTTTATAACTATCATAAGTTGGTAGTCATGTAATTTAAAATGAAATTATAAAAATCTTGGTCTCAAATTTTGGCTGGAAACTCAATTTGATTCCTTACTTTTTAATTCTATCAAAACTGATTCTCACATTTTTATTTTCTAACTCAATTGAAAATCCATTGTTAATCCCTGTTAAGCATATTGAACCCCTGAAAGGCTATACTAGTGCTTTACTTAGAAGCTGTTTAGTTCTAAAAAAGACATTTATTGCGGTCTCTTTATAAAGTAAAAAGAATATAAGAATTCCTATAATATTTTCTTAAGTAAAAGTATTTTTTCATGTATAGTTTTTTTGCATGTATTTTCACATGTATTTGATATTACAAATGAAAATGTTTAGGGTAGAAAATAGATAAGTTTCAATATTTTAATGGATTTATTACAAATGTTAATATTTTGAACCTATTTTATTATAGATCTTCCAAAAAAAATCTTTAAAATTTTTCTCGTAAGAGTTTACGTATTATAATAAGTTGTTGTTACTTGTTAGTGTATAACTCATAAACGCGTATAAACTAAAAATCGTAAATATAATTTTTCTTCACTTAAATCAATAAGTGTAAGTAAATACATTATAACATTGAAAAATATCAATTTTTTTACTCTAAACATTTTCATTAGTTGTACCAAATACATGAAAAATACATTTGTGAATACTCCTCCCTTAAATAAAAATAGTTTCGGTCTTGCAAAGAGCTCTATGATAATCTCCATATTTGTGAAGATATACACGTTTAGCAAATGAGAATATCGAACCAGACAATAATAAGGTTCTATAATACACACTACAAGATAATGCTGTATTTCCGACGGAATTTTCTACGGAAATGCTTTATTCCGTAGGAAATAGAAAAACAATTTTTTAAAATTATTATTTTATTAATTTACTACGGAATCTACGACGGAAAGTTCCGTCATAAATATTTACGATGGATTTTACGACGGAAGAGCAGTCGTAAAATCTACCACAGAACTTTCCGTCGTAAATCTCCATTTATAACGGAACTTTCCGTCGTAAAAAAAAATAATTATTTAATAAAAGATGAGATCTATTTCTATCTCTTTCTTTCCTTTTCTTTCGTTTTCACTCCCTTTCTCTCTGAAGTCTTTCCCTCTCATCTCTTCTACTCTCTTCTCTCCTCCTTCGTCCACCCCCACCACCGTGCACCTCCACCACCACCACCGT
>JAYMTA010006896.1:0-10025 GCA_036897625.1 Pelargonium cotyledonis
CAAATTTGCAAGGCATTTTTGCTATGGATTATTTCCTCTAGCAAGTAAGCCTAGCAAAATTTGCTAGGGTGATATATGTTAGGGAATGAGTTCCCTTGCAAAAGGCCTAGCAAAACTCATTTTGCTTGGGAAATCCCTAGCAAAAATTCCAAGCAAATCAAGATGTTTCTTGTTGTGCATGTATGAGCAACGAAAACAGTGGGTGAAAGCATATCTGAAGACTACATTTTTCACAAGTACAAAATATATTAATTCTTCATACATGAATTTTGTTACAATCGTAAGTATAATTTTGTATTTGTTTTTATTTGAGAATATAGGTATGAAGTCAAGTCAAAGAAGTGAAAGCATTAATGCTTATTTCGACGGATTTGTTACTAACACTACTCCAATTTATGAGTTTATCGGTCAACATGAGTGTAAGGACCCGGGGCCCCGCATCACCGTGAGATTGCTTGGGATCCTGTCCTTAATTGAAATCAAATGGTGTGCGGCGTTGGACCGCCTATATTCATATATCTAGAGTCGCCACCTGGTTTTAAGGTTCAGGAAAAATTGGTCACACATTTTTATTTTTTAAAAAATAAGATGCATAACCAATCGTTCAACCAGAGATTGGGTAAGTGATTGGGTACGCTCGAGGGAAGGTGTTAGGCATCCTCGTGCCCCCGACATAAGTCGGCTCTCGTTCAGCCTTTATACCACTTTTATGCCATATTAAATAAATTGATTCCTAACAATGCATATGTACAATTAAATACAAGCAAGCACAATAATTATATCACAGCAAAATAATATGTACAAAAACATAAATGACGAAAATATCCACGCATAAATTATTTACATCGCCACATAATAAAATGTACGGAAAAATAAATGACGGAAAACATCCACGCATAAATTATTTACATCAATATAAAAAGCTATGCAAATATTAAGCTACGCTAATTAACCATGTATGCGAGCATGCAAATATGACATGCAAAACATTAAAACGAATATCTACAACAAATATATTTATGAAACTAAATGCGATATGCATGCAAAATAAATTAAACGTGCAAGATTACATGCAATGCGAACAATAAATATGTACACGATTAAGGGTGCAATAAAATAAATTAACTACCCGAATCACGCATGCACCCACAACTCGGCAAAATAATATGTACAAATAAAATAATGGGTCACAACTAACAAGTAACTTTCGACGGAATCGAAAATGTCCTTATTAGCCGAACGGTTTAGCTTCCCGCCAAAGCTTTCTCAGATTTCGACTGAGATGTCCATTTCATGGACGGTTGATCATGTTGGATCGAATCGCATCTCTTCTCAAAGCAAGATAAACTAAAAATTCTTTTTTGTTTTTGAATGGCCAAGTGACCGATTTTACAACACAAAGCTACGACAAGATAGCAAAAATATTTTTTGATTTTTTGATTTATGTGACCAAAAGGTCGACTCACACAACCAATATAAAACAAACTCTTTTTTGAATTTTCGGTTTATATGGCCAAGTGGCCGAGACACGTAGCAAAAGAAAAAAATAAAATCTTTTTGTATTTTTCGGTTTAAATGGCCAAATGGCCGAACACAACAACACATCACAAAATAAAAATCTTTTTTTTGGTATTTTTGGATTTAAATGGCCGAGGGGCCGAACACGACAACAACACATAAAAAATATCACATATTTACAATAACTAAACACATATTAACATTTAAAATTCTACACTAACATTAAAACGACTAAACATGTTAAAACAAACCACGACATCAAGTTAAAATTAATTACGCTACACACGTATTTACACTAGTTGAAACCGCTATTCTACGTAGGCCACATGTTAAACCAAATTAACTAACCCATATTACCTATAGAATAAAATAAAATAAAAAAGCAGAAAAACTTACCTGTGAAACCGCAAAGGGGGAGGTCGGAGCCGGGCGGCGCTACTCAGGGGGCGGACGGCGATAACCGGCGACGGTGATGGGCCCGAGTGGTGGTTTCCGGCGGGAATGGGATGTTTTTGGGTTGCTCTCTTTTTTGCTCTCAAGAATGTCTCTCCAAAAATGAATCTCCCTCCCCCTTTGTTGTTGCCGGTTATCCTTGTTTATGGAGGAGATGGAGTCGTTCATTGGTGAGACAAGAAATGGTGGAGGAAAAAGAGGAAGTGGAGTATGTTGGAGTGAATATAAAAAGTTGTGGAGGATGGGCATGAGGAGTGTTGCCGGGTGTGGGAATGGTGAGCATGAGTTTTGGGGAATGGAAGAAAATGGGGAATGTTTTTGAGGGAATCATGGAGTGGTGGAGGAAGTGGAGGAATATGGGGAATAAAAAAAAATGAGTAGTGGGATGAGTTGGAAAAGGTAAAAAGAAAAAAAATTAAAAAAAGTTTTGAACCGGGTTGATTCACATTGAACAAGACCGGTTTAGATTGAACCGACCCAACCCGATTTAAGTTGAACCGATCCGAACCAGTTTGGTTAAGAGGAGAAAATGATGGATTGGGTTAAGAAGACGGGCTTGACAAAAACGACAAACAAAAGATAAAACAAAATAAAAACACAACACACAAAAAAAAAAACTACTACAACACGACCAAAACGAAAAGCAAACCAAAACAACTCGAAAAATACGCACGACTTTAAACAAAATAAATAAAAGTTTAATCTTGCTCGATTCAGATTTAATTCGACTTTGTGACCTTAAAAACCGTTTTCATCATTGAAAGTTTTGGAGACACTTATTATTCGAATACGAAATCGGGTGTCTACAATGAGAAAGCCGTTTTAGCACGCAGAAATAAAGAAGAGAAAGAAGATTTGGTGTCAATGACTACTAAACCTGACAGTATAAATTTACACCCATTTGAAGCACATCCAGGAAGTGCATACACTAGAAATATCTTTAGATTTTTTCTAGAAGAGTCAAAGCTTACATTAAATTGTGTCAACAAAACATTGAAGAAGGGAGAAGATGTTAATGTGTATGAAGTTGAATATAGAACCGGGGACGGAGTTTCACATCATACTGTGGAGGTTTTCATTTCTACTTCTAATTTTAAATGTACTTGTGCAAAGTTTGAAACTGCTCGATCACTATGCAAACACATTATATACATCATGAAAATCAAATGCAAATACACATCCATCCCTCATAAATATATTTTGTCAAGGTGGAAACTTGATAGTCGATATAGAAGTGCATATGAAGGTGAAAGCTTGGTTGTGGAACATCAGTCAAATTTTAAATTTGTGAAGTCAACTGTCCAAAAGTGGAGAACTTTTAGTTATATTGTGAGCTTGTATGAGAAAGTGTGTGATTGTGGTGGATCACTAGATATGCTACAAAAATATATGGTAGAAGCATGTAAAACAATTGATGAATTTTGTCAATCAAGACCTGAAACAACTAACATATTGGTAAGTCAAGATCTGATATCTGTACCAAGTATCAATATTCTAGATCCTGAAAAATGTAAGACAAAAGGTAGACCTCGAATAGCTACAAGATTTGTGTCTGGAATAGAATCTAGCGAGACTCAAGCCACTAAGAGTACTCGAGCATGCAAAATTTGTCGGGCTAGTGGTCATAACTCAAAGACTTGTTCGCAGAAGGTATGTAGTTATCCTTTTATAAGCATATTTTGACTTTTTAAAATTAAACATCAACTATCATAGGTAATCGTTAACAATTTTTCGTTTGTTTTAGGGGTTAGTTGTCGATGGAAGCAATCCCGAAGTTTAATTTCATTCATAACATGTTTTGAAAATTTTATTTGACTGGAAGTATTTGGCTACATGGATTGTAAACTTTATTTCACTGAAAGTATTTAGCTACATGGTTTGTAAATTTTATTTGACTAAAAGTATTTGGCTACTATGTGAATGAGATGATTTTCTAAGTTTCTACATATATGTGTGCAATGCTAGATTGCTTGTCGATGAAAGTAGTCCTAATATTCAATGTTGAAGACATACATATTCAAAATGTTCAATTGTGTTCAAAGATAACTCAAATTTTCTTTTATAGTGAAGCACCGAATATTGATTGCATTTTATACCATTGGTAACTGTAAGTGAACAAAAGTAAGCATAATATGCTATTCATAAACCAATCATTTCACGTACAAATAATTTTTGCAAGTAGTTGTACAAAATATAACTTCTGCTCACATAATGTGAGTCACATTTCACACTCAAATTTCTGTCTCCTCACTTTACAGTTCATCTCAACTGCTTACAAATTGTTTAGATGAACAACTGAACCTATAACAACTGTCTGATTAATTTCTGTGTTCTCTGACTCAAATGAGATTTCTCTTCTTGCTTCAACTTATCCCAGCATCCTTGCCTCTACCATGACCAATCATAAAAGATAAGGTGTCATTGAGTATATGAAAGAAAATAATTCAAAATGCACAATTTAGGAGTGAATATCAAATGTCTTTTATGTTGTTAATCAGTAATATAAGATTACAATATCATACATGTCAAAATGTCTTCAAAACCTAGTATTGATTACAAAGTAACAATTTTGAGAAGAGAAATATAGAAAATTGAATCAAATGATTTAAGAAGTCAAAAACCAGAGTTGCTATAAGGTCATACAATAATAAGGTTATACAAAAAAATTCAGCAATTTTACCCCTCACGATTATGAAAATCATTCATGAGGCTGACCTTGCAATCTCATTTGGATGACTCATTGCTCTTCGTGCGACCCTCAGTCTTCCAACAAAGCCAATCTTCACCAACTAATAAGGAAAAAAGAGTCACTCAAACCATATAAGATCAGTACAAGTAGTAGTTTACAAATTCTTATCATTTCTATAAGTAAGGACAATAAAAAACTACTTAAACTCAACAACGACAACAACATAAAAGCAACATAAGATCAAAACAAGTAAGTGTTTCAAGATTCTTTTCATCTCAATAATTGAAGCACACTGTAAACTTTTGAATCCAAAACACACTTTCACAATATGTAAACAACAAATTCAATAGATGAACATAATGATTTGTATTGATAGAACTGAAGATCCAATTATTGAACAAAGAATACAAATTGAAGCCCAATAATCTTGTAGGAGAGTTGTCAGTGAAATTTGCACTAAAAAAAATAAGCAAAACAAGGTTACCAATCCGCATTTGAACTCTACTAGAACATATAAGTGCAATTGAACACAAACTGATACTTCAATTTCATTATTGAAACATATGATCTGATTTAATAGAGTTAACTCATTGAATGAAAACTACATTGATGAATTGGATACTGGTCTTACCGGTAGTCACGTAGCGTTTTGAAGTGATTTGAGGATGCGAGCGACAAGTATGATAGGTGGTTGCTGCCGAATTCGATCACTTTGTTGTGGAACAATTGCTTTAACGTGATCAACAATAGAAGATAAGAGTCGATGCTAGATTCGATCGCTTGGATGTGGAAAAAGCTTCAACTACTATAGAAGAATAGAGCCGCTGCCGGAACCGATCACCTGGTTGTTGAGATCAATTTCAGCGTAGGGAAGAGAGAGCAGCATTATGTAGGGAAGAGAGAGTCCATACTCATTAAATTTAAACGTGGTCGTTTGGTGGGTCTGACTCACCTAAGCTTAGGTGAGTCGACTCACCTCCATTTTTTAGGCCAAAAATTAAATTGAACTCAAACATTTATCAAACTCAAATCCAATTATTAGGTCAACATAGTAATTCTATTAAATAAAATATACATTAAAACAAGTTTTCAAACTTTTCAATTTTCACATTCTCACTTAACGTGTAACATAATGGTCGGCCATCAATATACATGTATAAGCTGATTATGATCAGCCATCAAAATACAAATATAAATTGGTTATGGTCGACCATCAAAATACAAGTATAAACTGGTTATGGTCGACCATCAAAATACAAGTAGAAACTGGTTGTGGTTGATCATCAACTGGCTGTGGTCGACTATAAAGTACTTTTGGTTGACCATCAATTTGGAGAAAATTATGATTGCCTTCTTTTTTTAGTAGCTTATTATGAAAACTGGACATTATTGAGGTTGCAGTAAGAGCTCTCATGTCATATGCTAGACATGTTTTGATGATTCAAATATTATATACAATTAGGGGCAAGACTGCTTTTGATGATTCAAATACTTAACAAACAAAATCACATAAACATTGACCCATACATGACAAACAAACAACCAAAAAAGACTGTGAAATTTTGTTGTGCTTCAATGTCAGAAGGGCAAAGTTGGGAATGTTATTGTTTAGTAGCTCCTTTTTGTTCCTGTAATAAGCATTTGGCTCTTGTGGAAATTGAGTTTTCAATGGACTTCCGAAGACAAAATTGGACAAAAGTTCAATTAGTGAAAAAATTAGCTAAACAATATTACTCTTACAATCACCCTTTATATCCTATGTGGCACATACAAAATGAGGTTGCAGGAGGTGTCTTGGTGTTCCCGAACAAGGCCTTAGTCCCTAAACTTTTTGTTACTTATAATAGTCTTTAAATTTTCATTTTTTTGACATTGGTCCATCAATTTTTTTTTACAAAAAATCGTTTCTGAACTTTCAAATATAGACTCAATTCGATCCTAAAACTTTTATTATAAGCTCTAACGGCAAGTGCTATTTTGGGTTAATATTTGAAAGTTTATGAACTATTTTGTGTTTAAAAAAATCAATGATCTAATTAGATCTAAATACAAAAGTTAAGAGACCTTGTGAGGGTCACCCCTTGTGCGGTATGCTCATTCACAATTAAATCCATAGAAACCTCCTGTCCATGCCTTGGCCTCCAAGCAACGCAGTCTCGCACGATATGCTTCTTATGTAAAACCAACTCCATCCACGAATGGTCTTATGCGTCCGCATCCTTACCATGACACAAACCATAATGTGTCCGACTTCATGCCACGAACCTCCGTGCGGTAAGGCATTTGCGTAACTTACATCTGCACGAAGCTCATTTCCACATGGAGCGTTTGTCCACCCGAGTATCCTTCTACACTCATCTTCTTTGGTCGTCCCCTAGTATTGTTCCCATCCACCCTCGCATTTGCCAATCATCCATGGACATGCCTCCATTTGTGGAAATGAATGTCCATCCATGCGAGACTCCTTCCGAGCATGATGCCCATCTGTAGAGACGTTTCATGCAAACATTCACTCATCCACAGATATCTTCATCCGCGGGCATAGGCCTCCACCTATGGAAGTCGACATTCCTTTGTTCAACCACTTGCCATCCGCGGAGGTGACCCTCATTTGCGAAGACCATCATTCGTCCGCGGAGGCCATTTTCCACTCATCCGTCTACATAATCCCATGTCAGCCGACTGGAGGTCACCTGAAAGAAGGTAAGCTTGAAGCCTATAAATAGGGCCCCAATAGAATAAAAGGCCAGTCACTTTTACATTTGAGCACTTATTCTCAAGATCTAAAAACTCTCTCAAGTTTTTTTAAGTGTTCTTCAAGTGTTCATATAAATCTTCATGCGTTCTTCATCATTTGAATGAACTTTGAATATTCGATTCACATTTTCATAATCAAAATTTATTCGTGTGGAGATCTCATTCTCATGCTAGAGGTTGTTTCTTGAACACACATTCGGGACTCAACTTGAATGTGTCTTTCCCGCGCAGGCACCAACAGGAAAGTGACACCAGCAAGAGTAAGGCATCAATAGAAGCTAGACCATAGCAAGGATTGAATCATAATGATCTTCCTTAGAAATGACTTTTTTGACAAAGACTTGAACTAAAATTTGACTAAATGTAGAACCTTGATTAAAGGGTAAGAAGACTACACGACATCGCATTAAGACTTGAATTGGACTAAAAAAAATAGTTCAATAAATTGGATCCATTGCTTGGAACATGTTAAAAGTTCATGTTTATCCTACTGCTAATATGACTATGGAAGAATAAAAGAAACACGGGAAGGGTGTTGTCATCCTTGACCAGCAGAAGGATGCTACCTCCCATAAGAGTAAAAATAGTCACTACTCTAGGCGAAGTATGACCATCAAAGTAGACTTTCATTATGCCTCTGAAGAAAATGGCTAATGACCTGACAAGTGTCGTTGGTGCCTCCTAAACCTTAATCACTACCCAATAGCCACAAACTCCCACGGTGGTCCCTATGACCCCTAAGATGGTCATATTGTCTTGTCTACCCATTTCATGTAAGCAATGACGGCTACATACTTGGAAGCCAATGGATGAGTCTTTCCACCAACCATGATGCCAATCATTCCACTAGTCAGTTCTTCTCAAGTAAATAATGTTGCTACAACTTAGGGGTAAGGACAAGTCTTGCCAATCTAAAACTCTCCTAGAGTGGGAAGGGTACCATGCATCGAGCTCCAGGGGAAACCATATTAGCCCCAGCGGCGACTCGCCACTTGGGGGGCAGGAGGCTCTGAGCAAAAAATAACTTTAGCAAACAACAAGTCTCGAACTTTCGTGTTCAACAGGTTCAGCCAAAGTGGAGGCCCTAGAAATAGAGATTTTCGCAACAGCTTATCCCGCTGGTCAGGGAGGAACTTGGAGGAGGGCCAAAATAAGTCTACGATTCGAGGTCAGTCACGAATCTTGTCATGCTCTCATAACACCTAAACCATCAAGGATTCCATTAAAAGTACCAACAAGAGAGCAAGAAGAAAAGTGGAAAGGCAGGTTCATCTAGTTACAGGGAGCCTCCCAGCTCCCCTCCTCCAAAATACACAGGCCCAGGTTGCAGGGGGCATCCCAGCTCTTTTACCCCAACTCCCCTGACAATAGAGGCCATACATGCTGCCTTTTATACTTTTTTGATAAACACACACAACCCAACGTCTTCTCAGAACGACCAAGGGGCCATGAACCCCCAAGGACCATTAGGAACTCCTAAAGTCTGAATCATCCCTCAGTGCATGAGTCCCCTCTTCTAATCACCAAATGTTACAGGGATTGGGGGGGTGTAGATCATGCCTATCTTGGAAAGTCATATGCTTGGAAACACTTCTGAGCCTACTTTGCATATGTCTTACAAGAGGTCAGGAAGTTAGACACGAAGATGAAGGCTAATGACGATGGCCTTAAGGGAATCTCTAACCCTCTCAGCTTGGCTTCCAAAAACTCTATAGTCACACCATTTATCAGGATCCCTACCCTAACTTATGATGGGACGATATTTTGCTAATGATTTTGGGACATTCTTCAAACTCCATATGCATATGGTGACCAACGATGATGCTGCAAGGAACGCCTTTTCCCTACGGGGACCAGCACAAGATTAGTATAACAACCTCATAGACGATAGTGTAGAGAATTGGAAGCATTGAAGAGTTTGTTTCTGACCTACTTTAAAACCACCGGCAAGCTAAGATGGACCAAACCCAGCTCATCCACATCAAGAAAACACAAGGAGACACCCTTAAATCTTATGTGAAAAGGTTCAAGAAAGTTGACCACCAAAGAACTGTACACCACCATTGCCTCCTAATATCCTAAGAATCGGGAGAAAATGCTAGAGTTAGCCTATGATCATATCTATGTTGAGGAGATTTTTGAGCTAGCATCCAAATCTGCCAGTAACCGGGGTGGCCCAAGCTCCAAAAGGAGAGACAATGGAAAGCAAATTGCCTACCAGGCACCTACCCATAAAACCTATAATGCTCCTTACAAGAAATATGGCAAGCTTTTCATCACTGTCATAGATAAAAATGAGGGTGTCAAATGGTCAACAGTTCCCGCAAGAGAGATTAGAGGAAGGGTCTGACAAATTTTGTGTCTTGCACCTGTGCGCTGGTCTTGACATTGAAGATGGTTATGTCCTCAAAAGAACATTAGATAGGCTCCTGGCCAAGGAAAAACTCATCTAGTTTCAGGCAGGATTAGGAGATGGAAACCAAGGGGGGAAAGGAGGAAACAAAGATGGAAGGAAAAAGGGAATGGAAGAAGATCACCCTTATGATGAAGGGTTCAACCATGTGATCGAAATGATCCAAGAGGAGAGGTGCACCATTTCCAAAGTCAC
>JAYMTA010006897.1:0-10024 GCA_036897625.1 Pelargonium cotyledonis
CCCGAGCGGGGAGGTGTTTCTGGGAGCACGAGTTTCTTAATCGTGGGACAAATTTTCTCAATCTGGACTATGCGATTTGTCTCCAGGCCAAATTGGAGAGCATGTCTTTAAGCGGCTCTTCGAGTGTGTGCTCCGGGAAGAAGTTTTAGGAGCGCACTATGGGAACAAGTATGCATGATTGCGTTGAGACATTCGGCGAAGTCATCCAAGAGGCCTCAAAGGTTTTCAAAACTTCCAAAGGTCCATTGTGATTGTTTGTTTGATCTTTGGGAAGGAGTCGGCAGGATGTTTCATTCGTTGATTTTACTTTTGATTTTTAGGTAACATCACATGGTACACATGTAAAATAAAAAAAAAAACGCGTCATAAACAAAAGTAAAGTACTTAGTTTCAATTTAATTAAAGCTCGGACAAGTACAGAACAAGGACAATAACCTTATCTAGAAACTAAGCAACAACCCATACAAATCTAAACACAATTCACACAAAGCAAGAGCCACATGCCAATATATACACTAATTACCACACGTGCACTTCCTTAATTTTCCCGAACAACCCACATTGCATATCACCTCCGTTCACCATTCCCAGAAACTAGAACTTTGTAAGGATGGACCTTACTATTCTTAGCAGCAGAAGTAGAAGCTGTACCAGATGTTTTCGGGGCCTCCGCTACGCCATCTCCTCTACGACGTCCCTCTCCTTCTTCCACTCTCTTCATCTTCTTTTGCAGTCTCTTCTGTTGCACGTAAACTCCAGCATAACTAGCTCCAAAGGAAAACATGGTCAATTAGCTTAGACTAGGGATCTCAAGTATCGAGTCTCGGTTGCTACGCTTGCTTACAGAAAAAGAAGCTTAGACTGTGGATCAAGTTGTTTACTGTGTTTGGTGCAATTGGAGACTCTAACGAATGAATTTATAGGAGTTGGTGTGGGTTTAGTTGAGCACTCCCATCTCTATTTTTAGCATTATCTTATGGTTTTGAGACTGTTTAGAATATATATATGCAGTGACTTGCAATTTTTCCTAGGGCTCATGAGAAGAGGTAGTGGATGTTAATTAAGAAGATAAGGTATTGTGATTGTGAGTGGCCCTCTTGTAGCTTAACCATTAATTATGATTATGGTGCTAATGATTATTGGGATAGTGGGCTTATCTGTCAACTTCTTAGAGGTTTATACAAAGCCAGCCGCCAAAGTTTTGGAAACTGGCTAATTTCTTTCCTTATTTAATCATTAGATATGATGAATTGACTTTCTACGTATTGATTAATCAAGGGCCAAGTATCTTTCAGGAGAGAGTTGTAAAATCGAAAACACCCACAAATAGCAAAACTACACATCAAAAATAACATAAATAAATAAGTGTTGTTGGAGGGCCAGTTTAGAGGTAACTTAAGTTTGTAGTTGAGATGATGACTATCTGATATAATATTAGAATTTTGCTATTGAAAAGTTAGGCGTTTGATCGAATCGTCACGTCCTTGCTTGAATCTATCTCGATGGACATTTCAGTCATTTCCTTGGCATTTCGATAGGTCTCCCTGTTTCCTTTTAGTCGCTGAGGGGATCCCTACTATCTCTAGTTGGCATGCTTGCAAAGTTAAAACGAAAATGTTTCAAAATCTCCTTATATATATCTCATCAACCCTCCTGCAAATTAAGTTAGTACAATGAACAATATCTCTTTCTAACAATCCACGTATAAATTAATTTAAATGGGAATTAACCTACTATCTATCTGTATCTCACCAAGGCACTTGCAAAGTTGTAACAGACATGAACATGAAAGGAATGTTGAAATGTAATATTAAACCTACAAATGAGTACTTTAACTATATAAATTTGAGTTTTTAGTTGAATTGATCATCTAGCACTATCAATTTCAACCATCGCTTTTAAATGTTTTAGTTACTCTCTCCAATCTTCACACCATCATAGCTTCCTACATCCTGTGTCGTGTTGTGTGTGTGTGTGTGTTTTTTTTTTTTTTTGGTGTTTTTGGCATCAATATTTTCACACGTTGTTATTCAACATCAAATTTTCAGAGGCATCTCTTGCTCAATTGTCAACATTTCTTCGTTAGTCTCTACTGTGGTCTTGTTTGTTTTACTCGGTCTCAAGGTGTTTTAAATTTCTCTTGACATTGTGCCATTGCCATTAAAAAAACATAAGAGGGACTTCCTAAATTGTTCTCATTTAGTCCTATATATTGCATTGGTTGTGTCATACCTAACGTATCTTTCTTTTGACTTTCAATTATAATAATAATAATAATAAAAACTTAAATTAATAGAAATTAATGCATTCATTTTATGCCGGCCAAATTATTCTATCAATCAAAATATATCTTTAATTTTGAAGGTAGCAATGTTTATTTGCAACAAGAAAGAAATATATAGACAAAATTGTGGTGCTTTCCATGTTTAACCAAGATTCACATTGTTTTTAGAAGGACAATAAATTGGGTACCTGTTATGACTTTCAGGTAATGGATAAATTAAATAACTAATAGGTTATAGGTACAATAATCTAACATATTATTTGATGAACAATACAGATTCACAACAACTAATAGATACAATAATCTAATGAATTATTTGCTAATAATGCTATCTATCCTAAAAGATACCAACAAAAAAAGTTTGGTACAAATTAATGCACCATTTATTGAAACATAATAAACCATATATTTAAGTCATAATTTGGTCTAATCATAAGTTGCAAATCTAATTAATCAAATGATTAGTGTCACAACTTTTTTTTGTTAAGGGTTGTGACATAATACATGTTGCTTTGTAATTTGTCACATTATTATTATTATTATTATTATTATTATGTGATTTCTAGAAAAGGAAAAAAAAATGTCGTAGTCCTGGTTCAATTATTTCTCACCAAACAAAAATAAATAAAATCGTACAAAGCTCATGAACAATAAAGCAGTGTTCCACGTGTTTCCTAGTAATTATTTCTCTTTGTATTTAAATGCACAACATTCTTGGCCACAAATTTTCTATTGCTATAATTTTCTTAATCCACCAATAAATTCAATTTAGAACACAACAAATCAAAACATGACATTTGTTACATTTTCAACCATTCAAAGACCAATCTATTAATAGCTGCAGGTGAAATTAAAGAAGCATAATAATTAATGTGCTGCATGTATTTATATTTCTTTTGATAGAAAAGTTATTTATATTTTTCTTACATTAACTATCAGTAGTTTTGTTCATATATTAGCAAACTTATACGAATTTATCGGTGAAAAATATACATTATTCAACTTGCAAATAATTATCCGAGACATATTAGATCAAACAATATAAGCGTTATAGATTTTATTTTAAATCTCAAGTTCGAATCTCATTACACTCTGTAATTGGCAGAGTTTATGGATTAAAAAAGTTAGTGTTTGAGAAAAATACTAAACAATATAATTTTCATCAATACTATTTATTTTTACTTAAAAATGAGTTGTTTGAGATGTCTAACTTACATAATTTTAAGTAAATAACTCACATCTATTTTATTATTTTTTGAACCTGAATTTTACAAACATGTAAGATAGTGTATGTGTCTTGTCATGTACCTAGTGTCACATCTTCATCTATCATTTGTTCACATCCGATTCCTATAATTAGTTGGGAGTTTATTAGGAATTACTTAGAATCATCCCTCAACAGATGATCAACTTGTTTCACATAAAGAAAATCTCATGCACGAAAATATATATGTAACTACAAAAAAATTCATTTTCCGTGACAGTCAATTCAATTACTCAAATTCATGACTTGTCGCGGAAAGTCAATAATTGGTTGTAATTAAATATCATGTCACGAAAAGTCTCATGTGCACGACATGAGCTGATTTGTCACGGAAATGATAGCTTTATGCAACAGAAAAGTTGTCACCAAAAGCTTAAAAGTTAAAATTTTAACCATATTGGATTTTCATCTTTGTAATCCCAATAATAATTGCTTATAAGCCCAACTCATGGCGACAGTTTATTTTTGAAATATCACCAAATATAAAAATATTTGTAGTGTATTAAAAATTGTATTTCTTTTTCTCAAACGAGAGTAAAAAGTCTCAGTTAAACAAATAGTATTCGTGACTCAGTTCGTAAACGACTAAACGTTTTAGCTTTGATTCTTTTTTCTCCACCTATATTATATACAACTTTCCTATTTTCTTCTTCAGTCCCACAGGCCACAACACTTCCTCAGTAGCAGCCAAAACCATGGCCACTAGGGTATCCGAATTCTTCTCCCACCTCCACACCTTGACCTCAGTCTTCTTCACCCTCATGTTCCTCGAGCTCGTCGTTCTAATCCGGTCGGTCACCGGAAGTGTCTGCACCTCCACGAACCGCCGCCAAGTCTCCACCACCCAATTCCTAGAAATCGTCGAGCTAAAGTACCCGACCCTTCTTTACCGGGCCGGTTCGAGGGCGGATCCGGTGGATTGTGCGGTGTGCTTGTCGGAAATCAAGGAAGGGGAGCGCGTGAGGAAGTTGCAATGCAATCACATGTTTCACAGGGATTGCTTGGACCGGTGGTTGCAGCAGTGCGGGACCACGTGTCCGCTTTGTAGGGATAAGGTCTTGCCGGAAAATGCCATCACCGGCGGCGACCGGGAGGTTCAAAATGAGGTAGAGTATGATGGGAGTGATGAAGAGATGATGTTCTTGTTATCCGCATTACATGGCAATATATAGTTTGCATAGTTTTTTCTGAACTTATTTTAAGTTTTGTGGCATATGTATAAACATATAAAAATGTAATTATTTGATAAATGTCTTCTAATTATGTAGACTTTAGACATATGAATTATATTCTAAAATTAGTTTTTTTTTTTTTTTTGTTCTTCTTTTTATAGCATAAAACATGATAATATTGCTTATTTAACCATCTTGTTAAAAGAATAATGCAGTTAAAAGATTAAACTTAGAGTTGAAATGTTAATGCTATGTTACAACACATTCCCTCATGTGCAAGTCTGTATAAATTTTCAGGTGGACCGACAAGAGATAGATACAGAACTGAGTCCAATTCCGTCTTAACTTTGTTGGTGGATGAATATAAGAAGATAAAGATTTCATTTTCGTTATACATATTTTTGCAGGTGGACGAAAAAGAGACATATTAAGAGCTTATTGTGACTATAAGGATAACAAAAGAGACATATAGAGATTCCAAAGAAAGAAGGGAAGATACTTATAGATAATTTAATTATACAATTTTGGGTGTCAAAATTCAAGTTAACTGAACGTTTAAGTATAAATTAATACTGTGTGAAATTACAATAATGAGATACATATAATTGATGGATTGACCTCATTTTTCACTATTATATGTAGGCATTTTGTCTTATAATTTACTAATGTGATTCACATATAACTAAATTCTTCTTAATGTTATTTATTTATTTTTTTTTAAATCTATCTCCTTGAAAAATGCTTATTTTTTTGAAAAAATAATGCAATAAAAATAAGACACTCATTTTTAGGCAAAATAATTTTGTTGCTTAAATTTCGAAAATAAAGAATTGTTCAATTCTGTTTGGTTGTAAAAATTTCTTCTGAATAACAATATTTAACATAGAATTAGAAGACATATATAAACGCATAAGTCCATTTATTCGCAGACTTATCTACCAGTAGAAAATAAAGTAAAATTGTCCAACCATCTTGAATTACTCATAAACTCAGCACAAATCTAATTATATTAAACTCAAATCTATTTTACATTTTTGTGTCGTGTCGCGATTGTGATCCAAATTATCAGTCTGAATCACCTATCATTGTCCTGTATATATATGTACATGTATATCCGTATCTGTATATGTCATGTACGAAGTATATACTATGTAATTTGAGAGAAGGTTATTACTAGGAAGTTGGGTTTGTCGGAGATATAAATAATCAGAGGGTCCACTAGCCTCTACCTTTTTTTGTTTTTTTTTTTTAAATAAAGAGCTTCATTAAGTATTAAAAAGGCTAACAAAGTTTAAATTATTACACACCCATGTATTAAATCTACCTAATCTACCAAGACTAATTAGATTATGAGCAGCGGCGACCATATTTCTTTTTAAAAGCAAAAGTTTGTCATTGAGAGGGCAAGAGAAAACTACATGGGTGATGTCCGCCACGGCCTCTCTGCAATCAGCCTGACCAATACTGAGACCCTCCTCACGCTGAGTGATCGCCCTACCAAAAGACAATCTGTAAGAATACAAAAATTAAATAAATTGTTGACCATAATAAAGTTGCAAATACTAAGAACAGCTTGGAGCTCGGCGCCAAGGGCAGTCGAAGCGGAGGACGGGCTACAAAATCTAGCCAGAGGGTCTCCGCTTTTGCTTTGGATTTCCCATCCTATACCGGCCTGATCGTCTTTGAAAGAGCCGTCGCAAAGAATAAAGAGATCCGCATCATCGTTGTGGTTCTACTTTGTTGAACCACAACAATTCACTCTTTACTACCCATAGATTTATACAAATACCTATGGATCCAACAATACATACATACATGCAAGCTGTTTAATTATAGAAACTAATTTTCATTAGTTTATGTGGCACTCTTAAATGTATTGTTTAATTATAGAGTTGGTTTATTAGTTGGGAATTGTTTAGCGCTTAAAGTTTGTTTTGAAAGCGTATCTTTTTGTTTTGTCTATTACTCAGCGAATCAAGTGGCTCATGAGCTTGTTAAGCTATCGGGTTCTTTGCCTGGGTCTTCGGATTGGGGGTCTGTCCCACCTGATTGTATTATTTCGTTACTTGCATCTGAATGAATTCATAATTCATTTGGGTTTCAAAAAATAAAAATGTACTCATTTACGTTTTTCAAGATGTGTGGAGTTTGGACAAGAATGTCCTCGAATAGTTGAATTTTTGTCCGAATATATAAGAAGAAAAATAATAACACATTCATTTTGAGACAAAAATGTAGTACAAATATAACACTTATATTGATATGAATGTAGTAATTCTCTCATTTATCATGTGTGTTACTTTTTTGTATTCTTCTTGCTATTCAATGTGATTATTAGTTGAAATAACATCTTTTTTTATGGTGCGAGCGTCATTTCATTTCTTGCTCGAAAATCGAAAACTCTAGTATATATCTTTAAGGTTGTTAGAAACAGATGATAGCTTGCTATTTGATATCTTTTTCACTACGTTAATATGTGTTGTTTTAAATTGGTTTTTATGTTATCTATGACTTGATCATGAATATTGTGGTTGTGGTTTTCCACGATATATCATTATATTTTATGGTTATTTTGAATTCTTGCAGTTTACTTCGGCTTCCCACAACACTAGTCCCACAAAATGAGCGACCAAAATGACTCCCCACATCGTCAGGCGCTACCACTATATGTTATTTCGTTAATTTGGACGATATAGACTAAATTAGCTATCTGTTTGAAGAGCATACATGAGATTCGAAACTTATCATTTTCTCATGATACGCCCAAAAAGTTAGAACCTTAACATCTGAAGCAAACCAATCACTTACTAAAAATGCTGACAACATCTGAAACAAACCAATTACTTACTAAAAGTGATGGCGTGGACTCCGTACATGATGTGACGTGAAAATATGTCAACAAAATGCTAACGCGACATTTAAAAATTAGAAAAAGTATATGTCCAAGAGAGATAAAACCGCTTAACCCAAAATTAAAGCACATTACATCTAATGAGTATTATTGGTTTTCCATTGCACGTTATTGGTTTTAACTTAACTCCTGAATTAAAATATTTCAAGATCTGTTTAGAAAATATTTGAACTTTTAATTGACTTACATAAAGATTCAATAAGCACCAAAAATTCACTAAAATTGCAAATAAGAGAAAGAAAAAAACAAAAAAAAACAGAATCATCATTTGTATGTACACATCCAAGGCTCTTGCTTGGTAGCAATTACGCTAAGCAGAGAAGAAGCCATCGGAAGCTGCAACAGAAATCTGGGTTTTAGGCTCCGAATTAGCCCACTTCACACCAAGATTTGCGTAATCATAACTCTCTCCACCGATCTTGTTCTTGAAACTCCGAGCAATCCCCGACATGCAAGAAACCAAGGAGCTCATCTCCGGCAGATCTCCGGCGGGGTTCTTGATCCTCCTCTCGTACTCCTCAGCAACCAAGATTGCAATATCTGCCATTTCTGATTCTCTAAGTACTCAGTATCTGAATCTGATCACACTCTCAGCTAATTTCGTTGAATGTTTTGAATCGGATAATCAAGATTCACGGGTTTTGTACATATTTATAGGAAAAAGGAAAAGTGGTCAGAATGGATGGATAAGGTCGAGTTAGGTGTTTGGTTTGTGTTATTTTATTGTGGGCTACTGTTTGGTTAGCTGGTTTTGGACAGCTGATTCTTGTTTGAGTCTACAAATTCTATCTTAACTTATGGTTTTAATAAAGCAAATTATCTTAAACTATGGGAGTTTTAAAAGGAGAGAGGGGAAAGCAAATGGGAACACATGGCTTAGGTGAATATCCATTCATAGAATAGTATATTGTGCTCTACCGCTATCGTTTGGACTTGAATATGCGGACGCATGAAATTATCTTTTTCCAGATTGTCAATAATCTTCCGTTAGCATGGTGAGAGGGTCATTTTTTTGCCATGTCAGCAAGTTTGTTTCCACGTCAATAGTTTTCAGTCCACGTTGTCCCTGACTCTACAGACTGGTTAATGGGTGAGTTGAAAATCAAATATTGGAAACCACTTTATTTTCCAACCGTCTTTAAGATATTTACTTATTTTTATCATGGAAGGCATGCTAACAAGAGAATGACAAAGACTTGTAAGACAATTAATCAATTATAATGTGACATGTAAATTGCATTATAAGTTATGTATTTTTTTTTTTAAATAAAGACAAACTACTTGTGTTACACCTGGTGGATAATGTTTGTGTAACTAAGGAGATCATGCATTGGCCGGTGAGAAAGGAGTTAAAGGGTCAACTGATTTAGGTCACTCTCAAACTAAATACATGTTAAATATGTATCATGTGTACATATTTCATCTCTCTATTTGGACTCGTTTAGTTTATGAGTTTACTTCTAATTAAAGTTTTATTTTTACGAGCGATTATATATTCTAATTTTATTTACATTGATATGTTTGACGTTTGCCATTGAAAAGACATTAGCTTAATAGCTCATAATATTAAATATTTGTCCCGTGGATATGTCAAGTCAGCTTGTCTATTCTCTAGATTAAACGATGTGTTTTATTTTTTCACTGTAGTCAGAAACAACAATGCCGTTTTGGCTGTTGATGGTGGGGAAAAACAAAACACAACGTTTAATTTAGACTGTGAGTACACTGAAGTGTCATGTACACATGACAACTTTTGAGAACTGACATTGTAATATGTCTTTCATAGTTGACGTGACACAAGTTTAAATACAATAACTAGTTAACAAAGATAAGATAAAATAATATATTTAATGCAATGGATCAAATAAGGCAAAGCCTTAATTAGGGCTACAATCCCCAAAACCGAATTCGGAAGAGACAAAATCATTTAAACCTTCAATTTACAATTGTTGAGCCATACTATTTTTCATCGATTCGAGCTCAAGCCCTAAACTATAAATCGGTCTCGTTCGAGCTGAATTAGAACACGCAAAACTGTTCAAATCATGCATTTGTAGTCTTTGTACTTTAGAATAATTTCTTAGCAAAGAAGGGTATTTGATAAAAGAACATTAGAATGTTGGGACATTTATGCAAATATAGAAGATTGTTGGTGGGGCTAAGCGGTAAATTTTAGAAAGTGGATGCACCTATGCAAATATTTTAGTTGACAGATGTCAAATTATTATTGGTGGTATTATGGGCAAATTTCAAATCTGTGTAGACTGTATTTGGCCTCTGGTTTAGTTTGGACGGTTTTGGTTTTTCCAGTTGCAAAACCACAGGCGATCCAACGGACAACCGGAAACCAATTTTGCAGTTTGATCCCATGGTTTCATACCCACAAATATATA
>JAYMTA010006898.1:0-10023 GCA_036897625.1 Pelargonium cotyledonis
AAAATTGAGACGGTTTTGGGAATACTTTGGACTAAACCCAAACATTCGGCTGAACTTTAAACTACTAGTTATCACTTGATAGTTTAGGGATTAAATTGAAACGTTTTGAATAGTACATGGACTAAAATGAACATTTTTCCTAAGTTATTTGACTTAAGCTAAATGATCATTGAGATTACGACAAATTATTAAAAATTTAGATCTAACATATCGGTCCGCTTCAACAAATTTATTAAAACAAGTGCGGATATTCTTATTTGTTTGACAATTGCTTGACACAAAATGTCAACCCTGACTTTTTGTCTCATCACATAACATATTTGAATAGTTTTGAAAAGAAGGGTGTAGGTGATAGTTATATAGAATATGAGAGGTCTAAACAAAAATAAGTAAAAGTATGGAGACGTTGATGCAAATAACCCTATTTATTTTTTGACTGGCCTACTCCAAATCATTACTGTCTCTCACTTTTGTCTCAAAAAAGCGAACTCTTAGATTCAATGCGGTGTGGCCTTTAACAACCCAGAATTCCCCAGAAATCAGTGTTAGGGTTTTGAGAGTAGCCCACAAATTCAATCGCAGGTCGAGCAAGCAACCCAAAAATGTGGGTTAGGTACTGAAATGAGTCAACGAGTAGGGTTGGTGGATTGTGTAGCAGATGGGTTGCGTGTTCGGTAAAGAGGCGTCGGCCAAGCCTGCTGCTGCGGCGGCGGCGGCGGAGGAGAGAGCCTCCAGCAGAAGCAGGGACCGGAAGGAAGATGCAGTTCAGGTAGAGCAAGACAAAGAGAAAGAGAAGGAGAAAGGGGAAGGAGCTGGAGTCGAGAATCGGAAGGAGGCCGATGAGGAAGGGGCGGCGCGTGTGCACCACAGAGGCGAGCGGCGTCGCTCATCAAGGCCAAATCCGAGGCTGAGCAATCCTCCCAAGAATGTGCACGGTGAGCAGGTGGCCGCTGGGTGGCCGTCGTGGCTCTCCGCAGTCGCCGGAGAAGCTATTAATGGGTGGACGCCGAGGCGGGCCGATACCTTTGAGAAGCTTGATAAGGTATGTGTTAGCTAAGTAAGTTTGGGACTGAAATTATTTGTGGCTTTTGATTTTTACCTTGTTTTTTGTTGTTGTTGTTGAGTGTGTGGGCAAAGAAAAGAAAACATGATGTGTGAGTTGTATTTTATGTTATGTTTATTGCATTCTAAAAATGAAAAAAAAAAAAAAAAACTTGTCCCAGTTTAGTAAAATTGTAAGATGCTTTTTGTTCAGGTTAGTTGAGTGGAAATTTTATTTGTTTGGTACAGAAAACCAAAATATTTGTATGGTTTGTTTGTTTTACATGTTTATCTTCTGTGATTGAAGTATTTGTATTTATTATTATCAGATTGGGCAAGGTACATACAGTAATGTGTACAAAGCAAGGGATACTTTGACAGGTAAAATTGTTGCACTGAAGAAGGTTCGATTTGATAATTTGGAGCCAGAGAGTGTAAAATTCATGGCTAGGGAGATCTTGATACTACGCTTCTTGGATCATCCCAATGTTGTAAAATTGGAAGGTTTGGTGACGTCAAGAATGTCATGTAGTTTATACTTGGTATTTGAATATATGGATCATGATTTGGCTGGACTTGCTGCGAGCCCGACAATCAAGTTCACAGAACCTCAGGTATTGGGATCGTACCCTCATACGGTTGATTTTATACCCAAATGAACTGTTCTATAACTGTCGATCAATCATAGAGCTTCGGCTTATTCTTGTGATCTTACAAATCTTGAACATGTCAGGTGAAATGTTATATGCACCAGCTATTATCAGGGCTTGAGCACTGTCATAACCGCAATGTGCTGCATCGTGATATTAAGGGATCAAATCTCTTGATTGACAAAGGCGGAGTGCTTAAGATTGCTGATTTTGGATTGGCTTCCTTCTTTGATCCTAATCACAAGCAGCCCATGACTAGTAGGGTGGTTACCCTATGGTATCGACCGCCAGAGCTTCTACTTGGGGCCACTGATTATGGCGTAGGTGTAGATCTCTGGAGTGCTGGTTGCATTCTTGCTGAGTTGTTGGCTGGGAAACCAATCATGCCTGGTCGTACTGAGGTAACTTCATAATTCATTGATTCACTTAATGAATTCTTTGATGGCATGTTTCGTCTCTTGAAAATGGTTTACGTAGACTACTCATTGTTGTTGGATGCTGATTGGTTTATTTATACTTAAGGCTGGTGATAGAATTGGGAAGTTATGTATGCAGTATCAATGCCACTTGTACCTTGCATTTTCCTTAGTCTAAATCAAATCCTCCTTCTTGGTTTGTAAAGGGAAGGAGGGTGATGTTATAATTATGTAAGACATGTTTCTTCTTTCAAATTCATGACAAAACATGTATCCTCTTACATACACTGCTCGGGTGATGTTATAATCACGTAAGAGTAAGACATAATTCTCCTTGAACAAAAGAAAAATGAAAATTGATTCCTGATTCAACTTATTTTGTGTGCCACATTCATATATTTTCAACTTATTGTCTTGAGGAGTTCAAAGTGATCGTACTGGGAATTATGATTCTTACCCTTGAACAAAAGAAAAATGAAAATTGAGAAGAAAATCAACACCAATGACTTTATGACTTAATGAAAAAACTATCCACTTCTAAGTATCTATCCGGCTTTGGACTTCTAATTGAGGATCTAAGTCCTTACCGAACACTCTTTCCTGATTCTATACGTAGAGGTAGAGGACCACCAAATTTTGTAAGATAATTTGCAGTTTTGTTTTGTGTGCCATCACACATGACAAATCCGAAAAGTCTCAAGTCTAGAGTTTTTTTTAGTTTTTTTTTCTCTGTTATCTCACTCTAAAGAGAAATATTACAAAACTTGTTTCATTTTCTTACATTTCTCCTCTCCACACCTTTCCATGTCCTTTTTAGATTTGCGAGATGTTTTTGTTCCTTTTCTCCTAGCATCCACAGGTTACTAACTAGAGCTAGCTATTCATCAACTTTTTGGGTACTGATGCGAGGATATTTTGTTTGTCACCTCCAAGAAGATAATAACATACTGCTGGTTGCAGCCTTGTTGGTGGTAAACATAGGTCAGCACATTAAATCACCATGGTGCATGTTCTTCTTGCAGCTCATCCTTGTACTTGTGTTGTGGACTCCTATCCCTGTTCACATTGGATAACTGCATATTCTGATTGTTTCTCGATCTCAAAACAAGGTGTTCTGAAATCAATACCAGTTGCCCATGTACACTGAATAATAAGTAGGAGCCAATCTTCTTGGGCCTTTCTTCTAATGTGATTGCCAGTACTTTTGAGATCCTAATTCATATAGCTGGTGGCACCATTTGGTTGAGTCTTAAGATTGATTATGTCCTCGGAGATCTGGATTTGTTTACCACTTGCTTGCCATTCTATTAAATGGACTTACCAAGTATATTAAAGTTGGGTCCCTAATCTAGTTTTGTGGAAAGAGAAATCTTCTTTGAAAAAGGACCTTTGGTTTGCTTCCTTTATCAATTGGTTCTGGAGTATATAATTAGTATCGGCCCTTTAACTATTAGTTTAAACTTTTAGTCGAGTTGGTCCTTTACATGGTATCAGATTCTGACTGACCTACAGGTCATGAGTTCAAGTCATACCACCACCCATATTAATCATGAATCATTGATGCATTGCTTAACGAAACATCACAACTCATCATACTCCAAAACCAAAAAAAACGTTTTATTTGTTCTTAAACTCCCCTAATTTTTCTTTCTGATTCGGACCTTCTCTTCCCAGCCCCATTCACTTGCTATTGACTGCATTTCTCTTCAGAACTGGGTTTATCAACTCCATATAGCGCTTCTGTTTGATTTTACACTCTGAAAATCGGTCTAAAGTTTTCGTTCAGGCTTAGGTTGAACCTGAAAAGGTATGTCTCAATTCTATGAGCCAGCAAAGGGGCTCTCTTTTATTTGAGTATCTGATCACTACCCAACTTGATATCATTGAATCATTTTAGTATGATACCATCTGCATCTTGGGCTATTTACATTCAAATAAACATAGTATTTAGTGTTGGTTTCTTTATTTTAAAAATATCTGCCCTAACTATGTTCAATGTTTTTTCTGCTGTTGAAAATATTTATCTTTGTGCTACTTAGGTTGAGCAGTTGCATAAGATATTCAAGCTATGTGGATCTCCTTCTGAAGAATATTGGAAAAAGTCAAAGTTGCCACATGCAACCATATTTAAACCCCAGCAATCATACAAACGATGTATAGCAGAGACATTCAAAGACTTTCCACCATCATCACTTCCACTAATTGAGACTCTTCTCGCAATTGACCCTGCTGAACGCCAAACTGCCACTGCTGCACTGAGGAGTGAAGTGAGCCACTTGCTCTTTTTTTTTTTTTTTTTCCGGCCTCTTTTTCATGCTATTTTTCACTGTGGTAGTGTTTGGATATTAGTTGGAATCAGAATCTACGAATGTGAATGGGAGCGATGGTCACAATCTTTATGCTTCAGTAATTTTTGCATGAGGTTGTATGGTCATTCTGGAAAGGGAATCTCATTGCATACTCTTAGGATAGAATGAATTGGTCTAATTTGAGTGAGCGGTTATGGGAATGAGAATGCATGGTTCCTAATATAAACACAAAGAATAGGTGATACTGAATCTCATTAATACAATCCATACACCAGCTATATGGTCTGAACTAGTGTATATCAAATTGTATGATCTTTTTGTATATACTATTTTTACTTTATTTTTTGCTCTTTATCTAGGAAGGCTGCTTTGGCATGTATCTAGGGGCTATATAGTATTAATTTCATTAGTTTTGCTATAATCTTAAACATTGAAACTATTCATTCCCTCAATTAGCTTGGTTTGTATTTTTTTTTTCTAGTTTGCCCTTTCGTATTTCATTTATGTTTTTTTATTATCTAGTATCTCATTTACGTTTGAAGGTGTGATGGTTGTTAACTCTTAACAGTCAGGCAACTGTGTTGGCAATTAATCCTTTATACTTGGAAGTGTTGAATTCTTATGTTTTTGATAATCTGGAGAGGTTTATTGGGATTTCAGTTCTTCACTACCAAGCCCTTCGCATGCGAACCTTCCAGCCTTCCAAAGTACCCCCCAAGCAAGGAGATGGATGCTAAACTGCGGGATGAAGAGGCTAGAAGGTTGTTGACTTTGTTTATGAAATTTTTTAATTGGTTGTGTGTTTTGAGAATTCTATAATTATATTGCTGCCTAAAATTCTTTTGAGCATTACATGTTTTCAGATTCCATGAAGTAATTCCAGGCTAAGTTTGTCCTTTATATCTATATATAGCAAAATCTTTTGATGACCTTTGAAATTTAGAGTGATTTTATTGTTCTTACCCTTAATTCTTTCTTCATTCCTTTATGTATTAGCTAATTTGCTGTCCACATATCTCTTGTTTGTTGTGTATTACCTTCTTCCTTTACTTTATTTTATACCCACTCAAAATGTAACCTGTACTGTACAATAAACTTTGGCTGTAGATTGAGAGCTGCTGGGAAAGCTAATGCGGATGGTGTGAAGAAATCACGTCCACGTGATCGAGCTGTAAGGGCATACCCTGCACCTGAAGCCAATGCTGAACTTCAAGCCAATCTTGATGTATGCCAGATAAGCTGTTTTTATTATTGTGTTAATATTTTTTTTAGATTGATTTTGCTGTAGCTTCTCACATAAATGTGGCACAGAACCTTTTGTCTCAGCTCCTTTAAATATTGGCGTTTGCAACATATTTTTTATTTGATTTGTTTCTAATTTATTGTAAATGGGAAGCATTTGTTATAACTCTTAAGTATAGCAGTTGGGCATTTTTAGGATGCAGAAAACAAAAGAATACATTTGGAAGAATAAATTGTTATATACGTTCTATTATGATGCATTTTCTAAAATTAAAGAATGTAGGGCTGTCTCGATCCAATAGGTCAGCTGTTGTTTTAGGG
This sequence comes from Pelargonium cotyledonis, assembly GCA_036897625.1. Classification (NCBI taxonomy): domain Eukaryota; kingdom Viridiplantae; phylum Streptophyta; class Magnoliopsida; order Geraniales; family Geraniaceae; genus Pelargonium; species Pelargonium cotyledonis. The sequence continues at coordinate 5,980 of JAYMTA010006898.1, forward strand.
TTTTTGATACACATAATAATGTTTTGAAGTTTGGGATTTTAAGGTAGAAGAATATGTGGGTGCCTGTTCTACTGCGAACAAATATACTTTGTTGATAGTGAGATTCAATAGAAGAAAAACAGAAGATTCTCACTAACTGTTTTTGGAGATATGTACAAGAGTATTAAAGGAGTTCACCATCGGAAAGTGCAGGGAACCTTTGATCTAATATTTCAACCTCTTGAGCTGTCCTTCTGAAGCTTGCTTGTGTAAAGAACTAAACTATAACAAAGTTCACTTTCCAAATTGTGACTCCTACTTGTATAAAGGCAATAAAACTTTCAAATAGGTAATTTGGTCTTGAAATAGACAAAAAGAAGAGTTTTTTTTTTTTTTTTTTTTAATTTTTTAATTTTTTAATTTTTGAAATGAGACAAAAAGAAGAGTTAAAATAGTTAGTCTTAAACTAAATGTCTATGCACTCTATGCCAATCAATCAAAACCTGGAACTCATAGTAGGTTTTTAATTTTTGTTTTATTATCAGTAAATTTCAAGTCAATTTTTTAGTGGAAGTTCTTTTATTTTAAAGGATCTTAGACCCTGATTTTAATGCAAGAATGACCATCATTTGGCGCCACTGGGCTTGCATGACTATTTTGTTAAACAGGTCATCAGCCTTCATGATATATGTTAATTAGTGTCAATACATGAAGAATAAAGATGACACGTTACAGTCATCATGTTGTGGATGTCTTGTTACAGTTTGTATTGTTTATACATCTCTATAAGTCAAATGTCCAACCAGCATGCATATACCTTTTTAGGTAGTCTCGTTGGATTATACACCCATGTGTTTATATGTATATCTGGACGGTAAGTTGGGAATGGACGCTATTGACCATTATGTGAACAAGGCAAAAGATGTCATTAAACCCGAAGTCCAAGTGAAAATACTGAGTGCAGCCATAGAAATGGTCTCTCTTTGGTCCCTTGTAGTCTGCAAGTATTAGAAGTAAAGGAGACACTGACTGTGTATATGGACTGTGATATGGAGTCTGTATGTGAGTCTCGAATTGAAAACTAGTAATCTGTTCTTGACAGGAAGATATACATATGCACTAACTTATGGCCCAAATGTTTGTTTCGAAACTAAGACCTTAGATGAACCTTTATTTGGATGATGATTGAGGTGATATGGGACATTGATGCATGAGTTCATGCTCGCAATTCTTTGGCACATGGATATTCTTGTGTTTATGTGCAGAAAGTAGGAAAGGTTTTCTCGTGGAATTAAAATGCTATGCTTTGATGGTGCTCTGGTTTTTGTGACATTTATTGTTCTGGTTGTATTATTGTACTACTTGAGGTGGTGGTGCTACTGTGGTTGATTACTAATGTTTACACTTGTATGTAAAACAGAGGCGACGTCTGATAACACATGCAAATGCAAAGAGCAAGAGCGAAAAATTCCCCCCTCCCCACCAAGATGGAGGAATTGGTTATCCATTGGGCACATCTCACCACATTGATCCAGCTTTTGACCCCCCTGATGTCCCATTCAGTTCCACGAATTTCTCGTACCCGAAAGCACCTACACAGACTTGGTCTGGCCCATTGGTTGAACCAGCTGCTGTGGGTGCCCCAAGGTATAAGAAACGCGTGAGATGATGGACAATCTCAGTGATACCCTTGTAAGGAAAAGAATTCTGCTCAGATCAAAGACAAAGAAGCCTAGTTGTGTGATTTCTGTTCTCTTGTGAAGATGTGATGTGACTCGAGGAGGTTTTAAGAGCTGTTGATCCAGTATTTCTTAAATCTGAGCCACCGGGAAGCCATTTATAAACTGCACGGAAGAGGTAGCATATCTTGTATTTCATTTTTGTTGTTCCTTTATGTATTTTTTTTACTCCTATTGATGCAAAGCTTATTTGGTATTGTATATTTTTTTATTGTCTCTCTTTCAAAAGGAAAAAGATTAGAAAAGAAACTGTTCTCTTTAATCTTTATGTTTGCAAACTTTATTTGGGATAGTGAAAATACTAATAAATATGTCCGCGTTATTCCACTACTGTGTTCATGCTTCAGTTTATGTATATGCACGTAGTGTCATTTTCATAGTTTTATTTTTACGAAGTAATGCGAAACTGAAACCATTTTCAGGGCTCATAAAGGGATTGCTATTCAGGTGCTTGTTTTGTGTATAAATAGAGTTAATCAAAATGACCTTTCCCTTTAGCAAATGTGCTCCATTAACTAGGCATCAAAGGTTTATTTTTTCAGGTATGGTATGAACATGCCATGAGTACGAGAGCTGACAATTTGGAGCAGAACCCGTTGTCTTGTAGAATTTCAAGTCGGAGTGGCGAATCCACACGAATTAACACGTTATATATTCAAAAAGTGAAATCTACCCTAACATGTGGCCCAAAATCAAAATGAACCTGAACCATTTGTGGATTGGATTCGGGATTCGGCTTTACCAATATGAACAGAACCTATCTGAACTAAAATTGCAACCTCGTACAACTCGTTAAACTAACAAAGATGTTGAACTTTGCTTTAATAATATTTTGGATGTTTGTCATGGTTACCTTGATTTTGGTCCATAACACCATTAGTGACATGCCAAAAAGATCAAATTATCCCCCCTTTCCCATTTTTCATAAATATAAATAATAATAAAATAATAAATAAATAAATAAATAATGAAAAAGAAGAAGAAGACATGATGACTGGCCACCGCCAATCCTCCATTGTCGTCTCTCTTGCCGGCAACGAAGCATAAAGCCACCACGGGCCACCGTCGAATCTGGAGCAAAGGAGATGGAGGAGCTTCGCCTTCGTCGAAGATGGAAGAAGACGATCGTCTCTCTCTTGCCGGCAATAGAGTTTCGTCTCGCCGGAGCTTGGTTTGATCGAGGCCGCTGTTGTTGTTTGTGTGCCACCATTGGTGCTGGAGCAGGTTGGAGAAATCAGAAGACCAGTTGTTCGCCACCGTCACTTCGCGTAATAAAAACTTGTTACGTCTACGACAAGTATATTGGGTCGACAAGTAATATAGGACTCCAAGTGAGTCCAAGTATCGAATCCTCAGGGACTTGAGGTTGATAGTATAGAATTTAAATCGAATTCACAATCTAAAAAGAAAACTCTATAGTGGATGTTGTGATGTAAACTAATGATTAAATTAACAACTAAGATAGCAATGATTTAGATGTTGATGGAGAAAAATCAATAAGAGAAATAAGCGAGTTGCTTTCCAATTAGTTTTAGATTCATAAAATAGATTGAATTAAGGTTTTTCTGGATCTAATTGCTAACTCTAACTTATGATTAATCTACTCCTATTCCGAGTTCTATATATTCTCAATTTGATCAATTCAGCACAAACCCAATTGTTACCCAACATTAATCAAATAAGCAATAAGATCAAGTTAATTGAGATGAAGAAGGCCTACAACATTGTTTGATACTCTAAGGTAAATAATTAACTGTCTATCTCTAGGTCAACTATCTTCTCCTATTGATTCATCTCTATGATTAAAAATCCTATTCCTAGGTGTAAATAATCAAGTAAGTCATGCAAAGTGTTGGCAAAACTACAAAGCAAACAATAAATTCATGAATCAACAAACAATCATAATCCAGAAATCCCAAAATTCAAAACTATATTATAAATCCATACTAAGCTTCAAGCAACCCGCAAGAGATTGTTTAGTTCATGATCATAAGGTGAAACTCTAAAAGTTCATAGACAAACTTCTCAAAGTTCATTGTGTGAAAGCAAAACAAATCTAAAAAATACAAAAGTCAAGAAAAGAACAAACTGGAACAACAATATGGATGGTAGATTTTGATCTCTCAATCTCTACGATGATCTCCACATGTTTGTCGAAGCCTTCCTTTTCCTTTCTCTATGCGTCTCCTATCATGTACCCACTGCTGACACTCCTTTCGGATTTCTCCTCTCAGATGCACTACCTCGATTGTTCGCGATACGCTCAATCACCTCTTGAGCTTGTGCATGATTCATATCCAATAGCGCTCCATTTGCTGAAGCATCA
>JAYMTA010006899.1:0-10022 GCA_036897625.1 Pelargonium cotyledonis
CTGCCCGTCAGCCCCTCCGGTGGTGTTGCGCCGGAATCCCAGCACGCACTTGGCCAGGCTCTTCCTGTCGTCGGCCCAGTTCTTCTTGCACCTCCAGCACTGGTCAATTGGGTTCGTTGCCATGCAAGGACCTTTGTATGGGTTTCTTGCAAGGCTCCTCCTTGTGCTGTTGGATCCTTTATTCCCTTTTGTTGCGCTATAATTATGAGTCCACCCGGAAAATTCAATAAACAATAATTTGAACCTAATAAAAAAATAAAAAGTGCACTCAACAAAAATTAAAAGATAATTACAGATGAACATGGTGATTCAAATGGTTAATGACTTGGTGGGGATTGTGGTGATAGGCCTCGAGAGCAGCCCTCTTGGCTTGTTCGCGGCGGCGCAGGACGAACTCATCTCCCTCGTAATCTTGGTAGTCTGCTACCAGGCTTTGAAGAAGTGCAGTAAATGAAAAGAAAAATATAAGAATCAGCTTAGCTATCTCCATTATTCCACTCTACCAATAATATCTTCTATAGTTCAAAATTTTTGAGTTTTTTTTTTTTTTTTAATGAAAACAAACAAAAAAAAAATCCTTTTTGTTTTGGTATATAAAAAATTATTATTGATAAAAAAAAATCAATTGATATGGCGAAGCAGGTCCGATCGAATGGAGATGGTATGGGAGAGACCTGGACAAAACACCACAACAATTGAAGCAAAAGAAAAAGGGTAAGCTAAGCTGGTAGCATGGCAAACAGAGGCCAATTTTATTTTATTTTTGCTGATGATTTGTTTCAGCTTTGGGTTTATTTATATTCTCAATAACTAAACCTCTCCTCTTAACCATAGCATTTCTGGTTATAACTTGCCAATTTCTCACGACCTATTCCTGGATTAACCGCCGAAGATGATGCCCATCCATTCACTAACCTTTTGCGGTCAGACATTTCTTCCCTATCGTTCCTTCATTGCCAATGTAGGTACTATTTTCATGGCATCTATGTAGGTCACATATTTCCTGAATGAATATGCACAAGTTTAGATAAAACTTTTAACTTTGCATTCGTCTCAAATAAATATTTTTTCTAAGAGGACTCAAGATTCTTTCGTTAATTAATTCGAAAGACTGATACAAATTATGATGAAGGAAGACGGACATGAAGCCCCGCCCCCAATGCTAATCCAAACCCAACTAACAGAAAATGAAACTAAACCCTATCAACCTCAAACCTAACATATATAAAGGAAATATAAAACGCATAAGCTAAATTAGACATAATGTCGTATTGGACCAAACCAAAGGCACTGAGATAACTCTCTCCGGGCTGTACTATGCATCAAATACCCTCCTCTCTTGAATCACGATTGAACACCTTACCCTACTACCCTATGCCAACATGCATCGAGTCCAAACTGTCCGCGAGGCAGCCCCCCTGCGGCATTTCCAACATGTCCGAATCATGAGCTTTGACGAACCTGAGTCACCACTGAAGCATCATCTATAGCGCGAAGAGAACTCGGCCTGTCCGCCTGTCCGTTCCCTCTGTTCCTAGCCATCATCGGAACCGTCCGTGTTTCATATTTTCCAGAAAAATATGCTGCCTCCCACCTGTCCGCTCTCGCTCAATTACTGCACAAAGGATCAGATGAAAAAAAAGAGAAACTCCCTCACCGAAAAATCAAATTAGAGTCAGGACGTATCGAAGCTGCCGCCTGTATGTTGCCGAAAAAAACACCCTAAGAAACCCTAGCCACCCGAAAACTTTCCCTCTAAGAAAAAACACTCAAGAGAGAGAGAACGACCGTTGTGTTGCCGGAAACAACACCCCGTCTCAAATAGATATTTAATTTTATAATAACATCATTATAATTAGTTAGTGTTAATTTATTCTATGTTGCATCATGATTATTATGATAATTTGTATATATCCAATATATATATTGAAATAAAAATATTATATTAATTATAAATTGTGTGCAATTTCAAGACAAGTCAATCGATCTAAACGTTTTAGATTCTCTTTGAAGTCTCGAATTTGAACCTCTAGTATTTATAATGTTGGACATGTATATCATTATTTATAGGTATCGATAATTGGCGTTTGCATAATCGTTAACTTATAACATACGTGACAATTATAAATATCTTTATTTTTCCATATTCTAGAACATTGCACTCAAACATAAACTAGTTTATCAAGTAGAGGAAAAATAATTATAATGAAAAGAATTAAATTGATATCACAAACATTAATAAATTTAGAGGGCTGGTCAATGAAGTGTATGTTGTGATAGTCAAATATTCATCTTATATTGTTGTAGCTCTTAAATTAAAGAAAAATATATTTTTTTTATGACAAACATTCTTTCCTGAATAAATGGGACAATGCCGAGTCAACATACTTTTCATAGTCATGACAATTTGTCCCTACCATCGCAATTGATGAACCAATATAAATTTTGGAGTAAATTACAGAATCTGCTGAGATTTTTTGGTTGTAAGAAACTCATTTTCTTTCTTTCACACACGTGCAGTTTTTGTCTTTCTTAGCACGTGCTGCGTTTGGCTAATAATTTTGTAGTTTTGCAAAATTAAAAGGAAATTTCAATATTTTTCTCTTCTTTTCAACCTTTATTTTTTAGTATAAAGAACACAAATAGAAATGAAACTATAAATTAATTTGACATGATATTTTAGAACAAGTGCATTGCATTGATGGTCTTCAACTTCACATATCCACAGAAAATATTGAGATGAGAATTCTCTTTTAAGAGGTACAAGCTCTAAAAAAAAATTATGAATTTTGATAGTTTTTTTTTTTTTAACTTATTAGCCAATAATATGGTAGCACATGATTAATAGAGACAATTAAAAAAAATTGATAAAAACTCTAAATGACATGTATCTCAAAAAGTAAAATATATATTTTTTTTGGTAAGTTGAACTACATAATGGAGGAAGCTCTTTTTAACCCATAACTTCGTCCTATTATCAACAAAGAAACTCAAATCCGAGACCTCAAAAAAAAATTTTAAGTGTATTAACCGGCCCAACATGCCTTAGTGTAAAATATACTACTTAGAAACTCATTTCGAGTCTTATTTGATGCTCTAATTTAACAACTTTTAAAAAGATTGGTAGGGGCATCCTAGGTAGCTCCCTCTAAAAATGAACATTTTGCAGCAAAGGGTAATATTTATGCTATATATTATTGTATGATATACAAAAGCATGAATGAGCTGTTTCATCCCCAAATCTATTCCTCTCCTTGCCAATTGCAAACTGCCAATTACAATACAACTAGTCTTTACAAAATTTTATTACACAAACATAAACAGATGACATCACATGACATGGTTATGGAATTTCAATGTAGAGACAACCTCAAGAAAGAGACAATGTTAATAGGTCTTTTTTGGCAAAATTTCAGTTTCAAAAGCCAATTCTGCATTACACTTATTCTCAAACTTTTGACCATATTTAGTTAAAATTCGTCCTGACATTGTCACTGTGACAACCTCATCGTTTCACTTACTTCCCTTACAATTCATGCCTTTATTCCTCTTCCATACTATTCAGAAACCTCAAAATCTACAAAGCAGTCTATGTTATGACAAGTTCCATGATGTTTTCACACCCAAGTTGGATGACCAGCACCAACTATTTTTCAAAAAGAAATTTTAAGGAAAAAAACAACTGAAAAAAACAGTTAATATGTTGAAAAAATCACCAAAACTTATTAACAAAGGGACATCAAATAGAGGTTGGTCAAAAAAGAGGAAGGAGAAACAAACAACTGATTAAATTTCACAGATAAATTAAAGCCTACTTTGGGCAAGACTAGAAAATTACAATCTTAGCCCCTTTATAGCTCTCCTTTGTCCAAAGAACAAATGAACCAGAAGGACATAATCCACAAGAAAACTGGAATCTAACTTTTGATTCATGATGACAAAAATACCCCAACAGTTCATTAAGAACAGAGTTTCTTGTACCCTTGTATTTACCTTGTCCCTCTGTAGATTATCAATCCAAAAAGAAAATGAATGAATGAACATATAACAAAGCAAAATCAATATACATTTCAATAGTAAATGGTAAACTTCTGAAGAAAAAATCCAGTGAGTAACTGTGTTTTCTGGCATTTTTGATACAGTACTAAATAGCATGAAACTATATATGATATATAAAAGAGCGTAAGGTCATTCTGGGGATTACTATAACTTTTCTGAAAATCTCTTAGATATTAAACAGAAGATTAAAACCTACCTTAACTTTTCATGATGTAAAAAGCAACCCAACAGAGAATATAAAAGCTTGATCTCACCAAAGAACCAACCAAACAAAGAAACAAAAGTTAGATGAGCATAAATCCAGAATCCTTCAAAAATCTATAGCAGCAGAAATCTAATACCATGATTTCTCTGGCTGATTTCTACCATGTTGTGGCAGCCACAGTTCCATTATATGTTGCCATGATTTTGGCCTACATCTCTGTCAAATGGTGGAAGCTTTTCACTCCAGATCAATGTTCAGGCATCAACAAGTTTGTGGCCAAATTCTCAATCCCTCTCCTGACATTTCAAGTTATTGCTGCTAACGACCCGTACAAGATGAACATCAAACTCATGTTTGCTGATTTTCTTCAAAAGCTATTGGCCATTTTTCTATTGGCAATAATCACAAGAGTCAGCACCAGGGGAAGAGGCTTGAATTGGATCATAACTGGTCTTTCTCTCTCAACTCTGCCAAATACTTTGATCCTGGGTATTCCACTCCTGAAAGCCATGTATGGGGAGGATGCAAAGATGCTTCTTGCCCAGATAGTTGTCCTACAAAGCATAATTTGGTACAATCTATTGTTGTTTCTTTTTGAGCTCAATGTGGTGAGGGAAGCTGCTAAGAAGGTTCCACCTCTAGACAATCCAGGTAAGCAATCTGGTTTTGCATTTCAAGTAAAATGATATATATGATATATAGATGGTTAACTGGCTAGCTATCACGAATGAAGCCCTCTTCCATTACTATGAGTTCTAGTTTATAGTTTCACAAGCATGAATAGCTACCTAATTTTAGTCTTGTGGTCAACTTTTGCAATAGAAGATAACTCTAGTGGGTCCCCAACACATTCTCTTCATTTTTTTATTGGTATGATTTCTTAAATTTCTATTCAACATATATGAAATGAACTATAAATTAGAATCTTACCAATACAGGCTCAATACTGCTCACAACATTGAATACCATACCATAGTGACTTTCACAAAGCCATGCTAGTGTCTAAGCATCACGTTAGTTCCGTGTATTTATTTTCATGTCATCCAAAAAGATTAGTGTTAATATTTAAGGGGAGGTGGAGACTCCTCAAGAAGCACAATCAAAAGAGCTACAGGAAGAAGCAAATACCAGAAGGGCAAGGAAAACCAAAACAAAGGACATCCTCTTGATAGTGCTGAGGAAGCTTGTGATGAATCCCAATACTCATGCAACTGTACTCGGCATCATTTGGGCATGCATACACTTCAGGTAAGCTAGCAGTAGTAGAATCACAATGGGCTTCTTAGTTTCAGAAGTAATTCAATTTGGGATTGAACATTTGCAGATGGAACATAAATTTGCCAGAAATTATGAAGAACTCGATACTAATATTGTCGGATGGGGGACTTGGTATGGCAATGTTCAGCTTAGGTATGATTAAGAATTCAGTATTTATGCATTAGAAAGTTTTAACAAGAGCCTTTAATGATAGAAATTATATAACAATATTACATCATTCAATTGTGTTGTGTTGGTGGATAGGTCTTTTCATGGCATCGCAGAAAAGCCTAATAGCATGTGGAACACGAAAGGCAATGCTAGCGATGGGGATGAAATTTTTTATGGGGCCTGCTCTGATGGCAGCATCGTCGTTTTCCATTCAGCTAAGGGGCACAGTGTTTAAAGTGGCAATTGTACAGGTTCATAAACTTGATTTGGTTCCTTTACTACAAAACCATGATAGAAAGGTCAATTATATCTGATATGTTGCTTACTACAGGCAGCTCTTCCTCAAGGAATTGTTCCCTTTGTTTTTGCCAAAGAGTATGGTCTACATCCAGATGTTTTGAGCACTGGGTAATTAATCTTTTCTATGTGAATAAATGTACCTCTCATTTCCATGCGTTGGTTACCTACCTAGGTTCTAACGTATGTTGCATTTTGGTTGCAGGGTAATCTTCGGAATGCTCATTTCCTTGCCAATAGCACTGGCATACTACTTCCTACTAGCAATCTAATTAAGATGCTACACACAGGAATTACATACATAACTCCAGAACCAAGAACTTGTGCAGCCTGACTTGAGGTGCAGGGAAGAATCAAGGCGCATTAAGCTAGATATATAGATTGTGGGATCGATGTCTTATTCAATTTATGATTCTAGATTCTTAATATGAGACACGATAGGACTCATTTTCTCTCAATAAACGCCCAAAATGTATCTAACAAGCTAGTTTCAATGCATTTATTGCTGAATAATAAGCAGCCATGTGTAACTATACGAGATTTATATACATATCTAACAAAGGGATAGATGACGAGTCAAAATTCATCAAATGTATGGAATATGAAGCAGAGTTAGTGAGTTACATCTTCGCTTGAGTCCACTATGATGTGCATGTGCCATTCCATTTTTCTGCCAAAAGAACAATGCAAGAAAGAGCTCATGAACAATAAAAAATTCACAATAAGCAAATTACACAAAGATGTAATGTAGCAAACTGAAACTGTTGTTGCCAAGTAATTTTGGTACGGAATTGTTAACTGCAGAACTGGAAATGACGGACATATGTTGGATAACATATCTACAATGACATCTCAGTACTCACAGGACAGCCAGGTCCCAAACATTGCAACTGGGGATCAAATTTCCGTACCACATTTCATTCAGACAATTCATCAAACACCTAACATGCGCCTAACAATAATATTCTATACCCACTACCAAGAATCTTACAAGCTCAGCCCAAAGTGACATTCTCTAAGCAAATTGTTAACGAACCAAAAAAACAAGAAGTCTCATTTATTAAAATTTTAAAAATATACCTATATCAATTCATATCTAAAGTTATTGAAAAGAAAAAGAAGCAGAAACAGACAATGAACAGATACAGAAGAACTGAGTGTGAGATCAGATCAGAAACAGAGGAACTGAATGCGAGTTCAGATCAGGCATGAAATCACCGGCTCCGATCCCGACCATAGATTGCGGCGGCGCGTGTATCACCTGCGCAACGCCACTCTGAAAGCAAAGGCTCAATCTATATCTAAAGTAGTTAATGATCGGACAAATCTTCTCCATAAAATTGACATTTCCGACCCATCCACCTGGCACACTTAAGCCACGTGGCACTTAGCAGTAAATTCGGGTTACGCCCGTAAACTCGTAACCCGACCTGTAGAATCTTTTCTTTTAGCCCAAGAATTGATTTGCTTTTGCCTTCTTGCTCAAGAATATATTTATAAAATAAAAAAATTTGCGCGTGTGGTAAATATAGTTCTTTAAATATTCGATAAACCTAAAAACAATGGCATCGAACGGTCAGATGAAAAGGTACAGACATATATTCCGTGATCGGACGGTCCATATTTCCCTATAGTTTATAGATAAACCAGATAAAAAAACTCCCCGAAAAGAAAGCTGCATTTAGGGTTTTGGATATAATTAAGTCCCAGACAATTCCGAGCTTTGACAGCAACGGAGATTTCAACATTTCATAGTCTTCTTCTTCGCTCTCATTTTCTCAGAACATTTGTAGCAAGAAACAATGGTGAAGGGTCCAGGTCTCTACTCTGACATCGGCAAGAAAGCCAAAGGTCCGGTCTCCACCATTTTCCGCTTTCTATCTCAATACCCATATGTGTGTAGAATTTTCTGGGGCATGTATTGATTATTTTTGTGTGTTTTTTGCGTTGTGGGTGTTTTTTGCTCCAGATCTTCTGAACAGGGACTTCCAGAGTGACCAGAAGTTCACCCTCACCACCTACTCTCCTACGGGACTGGTAAGCTTTTTTCTAAGCCATCTTTGTTCTTTGGTTCTTGGATATAGATTCTTCACTGTATCAGCTTGGTTTTCTTGAATGGTTCTATGGATTGTATTTTTATAATGTTACATTTCCTTGGGGAAATGTGTAATTTGTGGTTGCTCTAGATAGTGCATTGGTTAGGTTGAGCTTGGGATTGTGGGTACAGTACAGGACATCTCTTATTTTTTGTTGTTCTGATTGAGCATATACTGGGGTTCTTGTTTGAGTTAAAGTTTTGATGTGGAGTACATTATCTTTCTTGTGATATGCTAAACTAGGAATAGCTTTGGGTTGCATATGTTAGTCAATCATCTTCAATAGGTTGTGTGAGACTCCATTGTGTTTCTCATCATGTCGAACTTTAGTCATTCTTCTGTCTTTCATTTAGTCCGACATTGTGGTACCCTAATGTTATTTATTTCCTTTTTTCAGCTGATCTGATATTAACTTGTGTTGTTTGACATTCTTCATGCTAGTTTATGCAGCCTGTGCAAACTTGTGATAGAATGATATTTACCTGGTTTTTCATTATTACAGGCTATCACATCATCAGGAACAAAGAAAGGAGACCTATTTCTTGCTGATGTTAACACCCAATTGAAGAACAAGAATATCACAACTGATATCAAAGTTGATACAAACTCCAATGTAAGTTTCTTTCTATATTGGACCTGTATATTGTCGATACAGTACATCAAATGCTTGCTTCTAGATTACTAGTTTTACTTCAAATTAGGCAGTGCTCTGGGCATGTTATTGTTTTCAATTTGAATACTACTAGCATTGAAGGTCTATGTACTTGTATTTATCTTAAGCACCTCTATGATGAAAATGCATATTCCAATTGTTGTAGTTTTAACAGATAGAACCAATGAAATAGTATTTTGATACCCAACTCTGCATTAAAGTATGCTTAGAATTTTTTCCTGGTCTGCTCTTTTTCTCGTCGCTTGGATAAACTTGGTTGAACATCAACGTTGCTGTCTATCATCTTTTTGCTACTTGTTTTCTGTATGCTTTTGCATGTGAAGTGCTAAAGTTTTCGATCAAAGCTCTCTTCACTTTCACTTATTTAGCTGAAAGTTGGTATGGTTGGCAGCTCACCACAACTGTTACAGTTGATGAACCTGCTCCTGGTCTGAAGACAGTCTTTAGTTTCAAAGTGCCTGATCAGAGATCTGCAAAGGTAAATGCTGTCCAATTTCTATAACAACTAACTATATAATTTGTCATGATTTTTATTAGTTTGTCTTGTTGCCCAAACAATCTGTCATGACTATTAGGCTTGTTTCTGGTACAGCTAGAGCTCCAGTATCTGCATGACTATGCTGGGATAAGTTCTAGCATTGGGTTGACAGCAAATCCAATTGTTAACTTCTCAGGAGTAATTGGAACTAGTGTTGCTGCACTTGGTGCTGATATGTCATTTGACACCAAAACTGGAGATTTCACCAAATTGAATGCTGGATTGAGCTTCTCCAAGGCAGATTTGATTTCTTCCTTGACTGTGTGAGTATTTGTTATGTTGGGCCTGTGTAATATGTGGCTTGTTTGCTTTGTTTCTTAAGCTATGATGGTAATGGAGGGTAAATCCATACTATTTACCATACCAAGACTGAATGACATAGAATTTCAATAACTTTGTTGTGAAAAAGCAGCTAAAATATGTTTTATGGCACAGGAATGACAAGGGTGACACCCTCAATGCATCTTACTATCACATAGTGAATCCCGTGACAGCTGTTGGTGCGGAAGTGTCTCACAGGTTCTCAACCAATGAGAATATCATTACTGTTGGCACCCAGCATGCATTGGACCCGCTGACTACACTGAAGGCACGGGCGAACAATTTCGGCAAAGCAAGTGCTCTGATCCAGCATGAGTGGCGTCCAAGGTCGCTATTTACCATTTCTGGTGAAGTGGACACCAAGGCCATTGACAAGAGCCCAAAGGTTGGACTGGCTTTAGCTCT
>JAYMTA010006900.1:0-10022 GCA_036897625.1 Pelargonium cotyledonis
AGCAAATAAAATGAATAATTAATTAATGAATTGGTTTTTGTACGGTAAATATTGATTGATTACGAAAAATCATGGATTGATTGTTGGACATAAATATTAGTTATGAAAATTTTAAAATTATTATTTTTGTTATAAATGATAATGAATAACTAATTGATAGGGAAGAATTAACTATTATAATTCAAAATGATAATAAATATTATATATTAAAATTAGGAAATTTTCGAATGATTGAAAATTGAAGAGTTGAAGGAAAACATAACAAAAAACATCTATATTGGAAATTTATCGGATAAATTTATTATTATTATTATTTTTGGTATTAAATAACAATTAATACATATTTGTATTAAATAACCCGACCGGACGGACCGGTTCCCTAACCGATTCTCTTCCCGGTCCAATTTGTAAAATATTGTCCAAAATTTCATAGTGGTATCCAAAATGATATAATCCAATTCATTTTATGGTAAAATTGAAACTAAATGGTATTTTGTAGGATTTGACCAAGTCCACTTTCAATACCAAATTCCCCAAATTTCATTTCAATTCCAAAATGGTACCATGGGTATATAAAAGTTTTGAATTTAAAAATTCAATTCATTTTATCGTAAAATTAAAAGAGAAAAATACTCCACGGCCTCCGCATCTATCAAAAACTTACTTCTCAGGTGCCCAAATAAATATTTGGGCTCTGGCAGTACCCAGACTTAATATGAATTGGTCACGTGGGTCCATCCGTTAGATTTAGTTAACGAAACCGTTAACGTTGCTAACGTGGCGCTGACGTGGAATTTCATATAATATTAATTAATTATTATTCGCTTATGTGTTGCCGTTGTGGTAATATAATTTAATTTTAAACTTCAAACGACACGTGTCTTCTTCTTGTTGGTCCAACTTAAGAAAATGAGGCAAAATGACCATCTTGCCCCCTTATTTCTTTGCTCTCACACTCTTGTCCTCTTTCTTCTCCAACACTGCTCCACCATACAATTAATTTCTGGAGTTGGCCAAGCACAGAGCAATTCAAATTAAGCAACATGAATTAATACAACTCCTAAATCAAGTGAATCAAAAATCACAAAATTAATACAACTCTCAGTTCTTAAAACATTCTATCCAAACAGAAAACAAAACCGAAAATATGTAACTGCAAAATCTTAAATTTAGGAAAGAGGATGATGCTAATATTCTATGCTTGTAAAAGTGTCTGTCAAGCTAATTTTAGAACAAATCTACTCTGATGAGAACACAAATCACAGAAAGAGGACGTTTCACATCTAGGATATAGTTAACCTGATAAGCATAGACAAAAATTGAAGACACAAAAAATCGAAGAAGAAGAAGAAGAAGAAGATGGATTGATGTCCGGTGTTCCCGAAATTGTCGAGTTCCATGGCCACTCCGACATCGCCAGTCGAAGGTCGAGAGCAAGGAGGGGTTGCAGATCGGAAGTCGGGACGACGGCGATCTGAGCTTCTCGTCCACATCGTACAGATCCCAGTTCTTCCCCGTTTTCATTTTCGCCGGTTTCTCGTCCACGGCGGCGATATGGGTCTCATTGCCGCCGGTTTCACTGTCGTCATCATCAACAACTGGGTCTCATTGTCGCCGGTTTCATTGTCGCCGGTTGGAGGTCGAGAGCAAGGAGAGATTATTTGGTAAATATGGAACAAGATGGGGGCAAAATGGTCATTTTGTACTATTTTAATTAAAAATGAACCAATAAAAACATGACACGTGTCATTTAAGACTTAAAATTAATTTTAAAAATACCACATCAACGACACATGTAAAATTAATAATGATTTAATATTAAATTAAATGCCACGTAGACGCCACGTCAGCGGAATTAACGAAACTGTTAGTTTTACTTGACAGATAGACCCACGTGACCAATTTATATGGAGTATGGATACTGCTGGAGCGTAAATATTTGTTTGGGAACCTGTTGAATAACTTTTCCAAAGATGGGGTGCCTGTGGAGCATTTTTCTCAAATTAAAATTAAGTGGCATTTTGTGGGTTTTGACCAAGTCCACTTTCAATACCAAACAGCCCAAATTTTATTTCAAATCCAAAGTAGTACCTTGGGTGATATAAAAATTTTGAAATTACAAGCCTAATTGTACTTATTACCCAAAAAACATTTAAAAATAAGCAAATTACATAAACAGGACTTGAACCTACAACCACTAGCTTAGCAGAAGTCATCCTAACCAAGACAACATCTGTTTGTATCTCATATTTGTTTGATATATATTATAGTGGGAAAGACCATGAGCTATGACGTCCCACCCTGGACTCCACCTTTATTGTATTTCAAAGTGGTACCTAAGAATTTGAATACATCAAAAGTGTTTAAAAATCGAATTCTTCAAAATTACTCAATGTTGTACTCATATGGAAGATTAAATTGCAAGAATCACAATCGTTGAAACGAAATTCAAATCGGACATTAAACGAAGCCGTAAAAGCCAAAAAACAAAACAAAACAAAACAAAAAAAATTCAACCTAAATGCACACTCAAAAGCTGACACGTGGCTTTACATTTATTCTTCATAAAACTTCTTTATTTTCTACCCTTTTCAAAATGTATGTACCATTTTGGTATATAAATAACACAAATGATCATTCTGTGAACATATGTTTTTTTAGTAAACAAATGGAATCAATATATCATATGATTTCTAACCAAAAGCTTGGGTACCACTTTGGTACACATGTGAGAATTTTTGTTCCACTTTGCTTACAGGAAAAAAAAAAAGACACCAATTGCTGTTTTAGTACTACAATTGTGTTAGAACCACTTTGGGATCTTACCAAATTTCTATAAATCATTATTTATATATCTTCTATTTAATTTGACTGAAAATTTATGAACACGCCGGAAAACACACATGTATGTCGAAAAGCACATGAACTCGCTGAAAAGAACTGAAATCAAAGTTGCATCAGTTTCCTCCTTAATTTCCCACAAACTGGTTTCATGGATGGGTTGGAGTGGTTTGATGATTTAGTTACTTTTGTTTTTGTGAGTTCTAAAATGTCTTGTAATGCTAAATGTCGTGGTGAAGGAATGTTGATGATGATGTATATGATCATGTGATGCTACCCAAAAAATCACAAGACAGAGAGGTCAATCAAAGACATCCATGTAGAAACTAGGCGCCACGTTATCAACAGACTGAGTGATTCCGTTTGAAGTAGGGTTGTGCAAATTATTGGGTCAACCCGCCAACCCGTAAAAATAAACCGTAACCGCCCAAATATACAACCCACCCAACCAACCGAAAATATAGGTGGGCCAATTTAACTCCTACCCGTTGAGAACGGGCGGAGACCAGATCCAAGAAGCCTAACCCGCGCTTCAACCCGCACGCCCATACAAAACCCTAAGCTACCATACTATATATATTCTTATTCAAAAGCCCAGGTCACTACTGCCTCTCACTTTCTCTTCTTCTACTCTCTTAGATTCACTCCCCCTCTCTTCTCTCTCTCTTCTCTTCGTCTTCCACTCTCCCCAAAGTGAAACCCTAGTTTTCTCTTCAATCATGAATCATCTTCTACCTCTCTTCTCTCTAATCTCCATCTAGTTCTTCTTTCTGACCTCTGATCTCGTCACTCCATTTCTCACCAGAGTCACTCTCGCTCACAGTCTTTCACGTTAACTCTGTCCTCAAAATCTCTCTAGTTTTTATCTGCATTGTATTATGGCTGATATGGCACATGATACTTCATCTTCATCATCAAGTATAACTCTCTGTGACTTTAGTTTTATTGTCATTTCTGGGTTTATTTGAGCATCTGGATACTTGGGCTGGTTCAATGAAGCTCTATTGTGGATCTGGGTTTTAGTGAACTTGGATACCAGAGTTCGTTGTACACCTTAGTCTCTGGATTTGGTGTTTATGGTTAGGATTTTTAAGATTTTGAGATTCTGGGTTTCTTTGACAGACTCTAGAGAGTTTCACTCTGCATCATCTTACTGTAGTGACTATTCAACGAAATGGGTCCTGATTCACCCACAAACGTAAGTCCTTCCCTTTTTTTTCAGTTCTTACATGTTGTTTGTTTTGTGTAGAATTGTTAGATCTGTTGTAGTTTCTGCTAGATCTGTTAATATTTGGTTAGATTTGTTAATATTTGCTTATATCTGTTAATATTTTCTTAGATCTGTTGTATTTGTGTTAGATCTGTTAATATTTTGTTAGATTTGTTGTAGTTTGTGTTAGATCTGTTCATATTTGGTTAGATCTGTCATAGTTTGTGTTAGATCTGTTAATTTTTGCAAAATCTGTTGTAGTTTTGGTTAGATCTGTTATAGTTTCTGTTAGATCTATTAATATTTGCTAAGATCTGTTAATATGTGTTAGATCTGTTAATATGTTGTTAGATTTGTTCATATTTGGTTAGATCTGTTATAGTTTGTGTTAGATATGTTAATATTGGCTAAGATTTGTTAATATGTTGTTAGATATGTTGTAGTTTGTGTTATAGTTTGTCTTGATTGATACACTAATCATGTTTGGTAATTTCTGTGTTTGTAGAGCATTGTACCTGAGAGCTCCATCTTGTTACCACAGAGCTCTAATGCTTTGTTTGTGGTTGTGGAGGCTCGGAATGTTGGTGGCAATGAATCTGTAGCTGCTGTGGGTGGATCCAATGTATCTAATAAGTGGGGGGGATTAATACCCCTCCTCCTCTTGCTGCTGGAGTTGGTGGTACGAAACCCAAATTCTCTCCTGTGTTGGATTTTTTTTCTAAACCTACTTTAGATAGTGAAAATGTGTTGTTTTGTGCTTGCATGTTTAGTGGTAGAAAGTACTCTAGTTACATTAAGAAAGATGGTACTAGTTCTATGCTTAATCACATCGAAAGATGTTTGAAAATACCCGTTGAATTGAAAAAGGGGTTTACAACTCAATCTAAGTTAGCTTTTAAAACTGCACTTGAGGGTACTTCTACTATTTTACATGCTTGGAGATTTGATCAATCCGTTTCTAGGGGTATGTTAGCTAGAATGATTATTTCTGATGAATTGTCGTTTAGTCATGTGGAAGGGTCTGGGTTTAAGGAATTTTTTGCTTCTTTGTGTCCTATGTTTGTGGTTCCATCTCGTACGACTTGTACTAGAAATGTGTACGAATTGTATTTGAATGAGAAACAAAGTTTGACAACCTTTTTCTGAACTGGAAGTCCAAGAATCTGTTTAACAACAGATACTTGGACTTCAGTTCAACAAATCAATTACCTTTGTTTTATTGCTCATTATGTTGATACTGATTGGGTGTTGCAAAAAAAAAAATTATCAATTTATGCCCCATTTCCAGTCATAAGAGAGATGCCATTGGTAAATTGCTTAAGAAATTGCTTTCTGATTAGTGTATTTCTTTTGTGTTGTCGATTACTGTTGATAATGTGTCTGCAAATGATATTGCTCTGTTGTATTTGAAAAAGAAATTGAATATGACTTCTTATGGTTCTTGTCTTTTGAAAAATCGTTTTATGCACATGATTGGTTGTGTCTGATGGTCTATATTTGTTGGATAAATATGTTGAGAAAGTCAGAACAGCTGTGAGATTCATTAAGCAATCTCCAGTTAGACTGGCTAAGTTCAGATTATGTGTTGAACAATAGAATGTTTGCACTAAGTCTTTGTTGTATTTGAATGTTTGCACTCGTTGGAATTCTACATATTTGATGCTTCAGTCTGCTGTGAAATTTGAAACTGTTTTTGATAGATATGATGGTGAAGACCCATTTTTAAGTATTGTAATGAAATCAAAATAGAGTAAGGTTGATGATTCTATTATTGGTTGTTTGCTTGATGATGATTAGGTGGTTATCAAACGGTTTTTGAAGTTTTTGGATTTTATGAGCTTACACTTAGAGTTAGTGGTCACAAGTACACTACAACTAATTTGATACTTGATGAGATTGGTGACACGTTTAATGTTTTTAATGTTGCCATTAATTTTGATGAGTGTGGGTTTTCTGATATGGCTGTTAAAGTGAAGTTGAAGTTTGATAAGTATTGGGGTGATATTCATAAAGTGAATCTGTTTATTTTTATTGTTCGTGTGTTTGATTCTAGGGCTAAGTTGGACTTTGTTAAGTATGTGATAAACATTATGTATCCATCCAATTATGATACTTTGTCTGCTATGGTTGAAACTGTTTTGTATGATTTGTGTAAGGATTATTCTGGTTTGTATGCTATGAGTGCTGGTACGTCATTATCCCAACCTGCTCAAGTGGTTGGTGGTAGTGATGTACCAAAGAGAGGTGTTATGGCTGCTGCTTTTAAGCAGTTCAAAACCAGCAACCAGAGTAATATTAGGAGTGAGCTTGGCAAGTATTTGAAAGAGGATGTTGAGGAGTTCGATTCTAGATTCGATATATTCTTGTGGTGGAAGATAAATGCTCCAAGGTACCCGGTTGTTTCAAGAATGGCTAGAGATATTCTAGTCATTCCAATCTCTACTGTCAGTTATGAAAGTGCATTCAACACTGGGGGTCGAGTTCTAACTGATTATCGGTCAAGTTTAACCCCTAGAATGGTTGAATCACTTGTTTGTACCCAAGATTGGATGAAGAAATCTGGTGATCCAATCACATTGGATGCATACTTGAGGGACATTGATGTTGTAGAAAAAGGTAATCTCTTATTCTTAGAAATTACAGTTTGCTTTTCTATTTTTATATTCATTTATTGATAATTATGCATTACTAAATACTAACTAGTTGTTACATTGTCCAGATTTGATGAAACTAGCCATGGGCTTAGGTGCTACTTGAGTTGCTATTGTTGAGTTGCTATTGTTGATGGATTGATGATATTTTTTTTTTGTTTTTTTATTATTATTTTTTATGTTGTTGGGTTGCTGTTCTTGGTTACTACTTTTGTTGACTACTGGATTTATGTTTGGTTAGATCTGTAATATTTGAAGTTTGAACTTAGAATTCGGTACTCTACCTTTGTAATATTCAGGAACTTGTGAACTATGTAACATTTTGTAGAGTTAAGAGTATGTCCAATGGGGTTAGGGATGTTTTTTTCATCATTAACCATGGACCATTAAACAAGGCTTTATGCCTTTGTTATATGATCCATGGTTAATGGTTTTTTCATCC
Organism: Pelargonium cotyledonis; assembly: GCA_036897625.1. NCBI lineage: Eukaryota > Viridiplantae > Streptophyta > Magnoliopsida > Geraniales > Geraniaceae > Pelargonium > Pelargonium cotyledonis. The sequence goes on from JAYMTA010006900.1 coordinate 7,145, forward strand.
ATAGGTTAGATTTGGGATACTCTTAATTCTATGTTGTATTTTCTAAGTAAATGAGAAAATGCAACTTTTATCAAGAATTGTGTTTATAATTTGGGCCAAAGGCCACTAAATAGTAAAATGTCTATCAAGAAAATAATATTAGGCCTAAGCCCATTAGCTTTGAGCGGTGATCCGCCAACCCACTGAACTGCCCATAACCCGCTCAAATTCAAAAACGCGGTTTACAAAATTTAAGGTTGTTCCACAGTTGTCATTTTACCAAAACCGCCCTCAGCAGATTAGGCTCAAATATAGGCCCAATGGGCATGAACCCACCCATGCACAACCCTAGTTTGAGGGACCCAAGGGCTTGAGGCCAGCAAGACAATCGCTCCCCCAAGGGTCAGAGGTCATACTTGCGGATTTGGACTGAAAGCCGGCCCCCAAGCTCCCAAGCTGATCAGTACCTCCCTCAGATGAGAAAGAGAGCTCTGAGACCCCACATACATACTTCTAAGGCCTCGGGATAGGAGACCTCATGCTGCCTAAAGCCTCACCCGCGGATGCCATTCCTCAGCCTAAGAGCCAGGGAGCCGAGCAAACATGCGTGCTCATTGGGAGCTCCCCACGATCACCATGAACTCGGTACAAGGCACCCGGGACAAAAAGATCGGGCACTTGGGACCCAAGGAACGTGACCCCATGACATGGGCCCCACATGTGGTCCAAAAAGTACAGTATCACCGGACAGTGCCACGTGCCCTCTTGTAAGGTCTATAAATACCCTTTCTCAAATAAAAGAAAAGGATCCCTAATCTGAATCTGGAGCATTCTCGTTGAATTTCAGATCTGATACTCCTTAGAGCTCTCAAGTCGAGTTAATCCTCTTGAGACTTCCTCCAAAGCTCTTAAGCTTTCCTCGGTGAATTCCGGCAAGAGAACTTACTCTCACGCCCGAGGCGGTGTCCCGGAATCACCCCGAGTCTCATCGTTCTTTGGTGTGTTCATTTTGCAAGAATAGAAGTCTCACCGTCTACCTCCAGATTTGGGAAACTCAAAGCTTGCTTGGACTCCAAGGCTCAACCAGTCTGGCGACGTTAACTCGCCAAATTTAATACCGTAAGCTCTTAATACCGCAACCAAGACGAAACGACATCTCGACTAGTGTGTTTAGGCGTTTGTAATACTTAGACACATCATCATGAATCCTAGGACATTTTTTAATTGATTCGCAATAACGTGGAACGTACTTATGTGACAAGATCTAAAACCAGTTCATGATCATGCCTTTGAACTACACTCAGAGCAAATTCAAAACCATGGCGTAAAGATCATTGATCCTGCGAAAATCTTGAACTAATGAAGGCAAGATCAGAAAATAAGTATAGTTAATAGTTAACTTCATGGAAATAACATAATAACAGGACTGAGCTATTGAAAAGTTTAGCAGTAAATTAGATACATAGGAAAATTAACAAGAGTACAAAACAAATAACCATGATCATCATTCACTTGAGCCATTTCCAAAACAAAAGAAAAATGAAAAAAAAATTAAGGGTGTAAGCTACATGTCTTCAAGTAATATAAGCAACATCCCATTTGTTCATCTTCATCCACCCTAATTCTCAGACATGCTTTGTCTATTTCTTCGGCATGATCCCGGAGAAGATTTCACTGCAAGATAATGGAAAGAATATTCAATGTATCATCATTAGTGTTGAATGAGTTCATTATAAGCAAGAGAACATTACATTCATATTTGATTTTCATATTATGTTAAGCATCAAAGGGTAAGCTAAAAGCAAATGTGAAAACAAAAATAAAACGAAATAAAACAACACTGAGAAAAAATAATGATAAAAAGATATACTCAATCTGCTTAACAAATGAGGTCAAGGAATGTCAATCCATTGCGAACTTCAATGACATACCTGGATTTAAGAAAGACAACATTAAACATAGTTAATCGACAAAGAAGAACGACATGGCTGAGAATAGAATATGAGATCATGGGAGCAAACCAACAAGGGACTGGTACTTAATTACCATATGCAGTAGAGTAATATATTCACAAATTCTATATGGCCACAGGTAAACTGATGTTCACAAAATTATCAGAGCCATACCAAGAGAACTATTATGCTATTGCTAAGATTTAAATAGACAAGGTTTTTGCTTTAACTTTTCACGGGAAAATAGTCGTGATTGCTCATACACAGAAGACTAAAAGCTCCTAATCCTAAACTAATCATAAAGTGTAGCAAAATGGCAAAACTGAGTGCAACAACTCATTTTTATCCTCATGACATGCAAGTCTGTCAACAAGAAGGTACAGAAATGTTTATATATATAATCTGACAATTACTAATCAAGTCCACAAAACAACAGTGTGAGGTCAACTTCACAATTGACATCAATAGATGATTCTTAAATATGAAGCTTTACTGTAAGCCTTCATCACAACAAATTCTTCTTACTGCAATAAGTGACTTGTTACCAACAAATACAGAAAATAAAAGTAGTGATCAGCATCATGGATATAATCATGATTTACCGAATGCTTAATTGTACAATATGTAATCAAATATAACTAATATATGACATATAATAAGATTAAAATGCATACTTGGGACCGGTGCAATCCATTGTTGTTCCCAAACCTCCATTGAGCTTAAGCACAATAAGTTTGTCCAAAAGCTTCTTGGTTTCAGAGGCATTTGAACCAGATGCAGATAATCATAAGTTTCTCAAGATAAAAAATGCAAATATATATACAGAACATATATATGTGGCAACTAAGAACATGTTACTCTCAACGAAGTACTAATAAAAATTAAATTCAATTCCTACCTTCAGGAGTGGGTGATAAGGTGTCATAAGGAACAACAATTTCATCGGT
>JAYMTA010006901.1:0-10021 GCA_036897625.1 Pelargonium cotyledonis
CTGCAGCTCCGGGAGCTTTGTTTGAGGAAAAGCCTCCGTCTGCCAATGATACCTGGAGGAAGCTCCATTCGGACCCTTTGCTCTTGATTCGCCAGCGCGAGCAGGAGGCGCTTGCCCGTGTCAAGAATAATCCTATTCAGATGGCCATGATTCGCAAATCTGTAAGTTCTTCCCTTTCTAGTATCTAGGTCATCTTGTGCTTTATTGTTGCTAAAAATTTGTGACTGATGATTTTTACTGCTACACTGTGTATATCAAATAACAGAGGTGTTTTCTAGGACTAGTTCTTATCTAAAGTTGGGATTTTTATAGTTGTTTATGGAAATATTCAATGTGTTTGTCTGTGTTTTGATCTTTGTCCTCTTGTATATCTCAGTGTTAATCTACATTTCAAAAAACAGAGCAAGGACTAGTTTTCTTAGATCCAATCTAATTTGAATTTAGCCTCATTTGATAGGTTGGTTTCCTTTTAATTCTATTAGTAATCTATCTTATGGATTGCTTTAGGCATTAGTGATCTTCTCTTGCAGTTCTGGGACATGAAAAATGAGATTGAAGGATTTAAAATGTTTTTTTTTTGGGTGGATATTAGAATGGATAGGACCTTGCTAAGAACATTAGAATTGAGCATGTAAGAGGAAGTGATGGAATTGGAAAGTCACTGTGAAGAGCATAGATCTATGATTTAAACCTCTAACTTGTTTGCTTGGACTTGGTGGTGGACGAACTTTTTGTTCCTGAAGTAAGAAAATAATAATGTGAGATTACTCGTGTTGTGGGAAACTCTCAGTGTAATGGATCATACAATACAAATTTGAAAGGAGTACGGACAGCTTTCTTTTTCTTTCCCTTGTGTAGACTGCCAGTACACAAAGCAAGTACAGCTTGGGCGGAATTTTGACAGCATTAAGTTAATAATCCCTGCTTGCTCTAACTAATTAGTTGAAAAACAAAATATTATTCTCTTGTCAAAATGGGAGGTGGGCAGTTAAAATGAGACATCCAGTTTTAGTTAAGTGGGACGGATGGTGTGTATTTTTTTGGTGAGAAATTATTGAGCCATTCAAGAAGCCTGATAAATATAATTAGTGTGGGTTGGTTTGTGGCATGGATGGATTCAGACGTTCTTTGTGATGAATTACTCCCTCTAAATCCAAAGGAAAAGTTTTACTAGTTAGTTATTTAACAAAGTTATGTTGTATGAGTATGACATTAAATGTCGGTCTCCGAAGCCTAAGAGGGGTGATGAGAAATGCTTATGTGTCTTCTCGGAAACAATTGGATATAGGAAGTATAAAATTTAAAAAGTTGTTATCCGAGCAAGAGTTGGGGTGGCTTCAATTAAAATAAGATGAGAGAAAATCATCAATTGGGTCTTTCTTCTATTCAGATATATAATGAAATATTTCGTTTTCAGTTTTATTTTTACGGATGTTTTCTAAGAGCGGGGAAGAAAGCACCATAATGAACACTAGGTATGTTTCATTTCTGAAGTGCTATCACATTGGTTGTACTTCTGTTCTGACTTCATTACCTTGGATCTGGTCACTTTCTTTCATTGTAGGGAGATCAGTGACCCCATATGTAAATGTGAGAAAATTCAGATAGGAGAAATTAAATGGATTAGGCCTTGCTATCATGGAAAGAAGTAATAAGAAAAGATATGATGTTACAATGACTCTAACTAAGGAGAAGAACAATTAGGATGGAATGGTATGAATAGAAGATCTTATCCTACAAGTCTTAAGGATACATGTAGCCGGCCTTAGTTTTGTTTGGAAAATGGCCCGGTTGTTGCTGTTGCTGTGGTTTTTCCTGTACAAACAGTGATGATTGGTTTTAAGAACAAACATTTGAAGAACTCCAGTATCTAGGATGTGGCAAAACCAATTTTGTTCCAATTATTGGTAAAAAAAACTAACTAGGGAATTTTTTCATTAGCTGTTGTGTAATTTTTGTTGAGATAATTTAACAGTTGAGTAGATGTTGTGGTTTGTATGCCACCAATGCATCCATTCTTTCATCACGTTCAAAATTAAAGCTTTTGTTGATTATGCTGCTGGGCTCACTCTAAGCCTTCTGTTTTTTTAGGTTGAATCAAAATCAAAGAAAGAAAAAGACAAAGATCATGTCAAAAAGAAACACAGGGTCAAAAGTCGTGATAAAAAGGAGCACAAGAAGTCTTCTGACAGAAAGGAGGGTCGGGAGAAGCATCGCCATAGTAGTTCAAATCATCATAAACATTCCTCATCTAGACAACAATCGGATTCAGACAATGACGCTGATGAAGAGGTAAAAGAGAGTAAGTCTGGATATTACAAGAGCTCAGCTTATGATAAGCATCATCACAAAAGACACTCAGATTCAGAAAGTGACTTGAGTGAACGAGATGATCGAAGTAAGAAGAGTCATTACAAGAGGTTGAATGACAAAGAGCAGTCACCCAGTAGGCGATCAGACCCAAGGAGTAGAAATGATGATGATCGAGATGGTATGAGGAAGAATCATGAAAAGTCAAAACGCGACATATATTCCTTATCTAGACAACAATCGGATTCAGACAATGACACTGATGAAGAGGTAAAAGAGAGTAAGTCTGGATATTACAAGAGCTCAGCTTATGATAAGCATCATCGCAAAAAACGTCCAGATTCAGGAAGCGACTTGAGTGAAAGGGATGATCGAAGTAAGAAGAGTCATTACAAGAGGTTGAATGACAAAGAGCAGTCACCCAGTGGGCGATCAGACCCAAGGAGTAGAAAAGATGATGATCGAGATGGAATGAGGAAGAATCATGAAAAGTCAAAACGCGACATATATCCTTCAGAATATAGGATCGGGCGTGATTTTGCCGGGAAACGAAAGGAAAACAAAAGCTCTTATGAATCAAAACCTCCCAATTCTTCAGCTACGGAACCTCAGCATGAATCACGCCATAAACGCAGGTATGTTGCTCCTAAACTTTCAGAAGAAGAGCGAGCTGCTAGGCTGCGAGAGATGCAAATGGATGCTGAGGTGCATGAAGAGCAGAGATGGAAACGTTTGAAGAAAGCTGAGGATGATGATGCACGTGAAGCTACCCTTACCAAGCCATCTGGTGGCAGAAATTTTCTGGATGCTGCTCATAAAAGTGTCTATGGTGCTGAGAAGGGGGGAAGTTCAACAATTGAGGAGAGCGTCCGCCGTAGAACACATTATCTACAGGGCCGTTCTGAAGCAAATGAAGGCAATGCTTTTAGGCGTTAATGCACTTGTTCTCTGCATGGAGCTGAGAAGGGGGAAAGTTCAACAATTGAGTAGGGTGGAGAAGAACACATTATCTGCAGGGCCCTTCTGAAGCAAACGAAGGCAATGATGTATTTGTTCATTGTATTGTTTATTTTTGCCAGTTCTAATAATTTCAGGTCTGTGTGTCTACCTTTTCTAAGCATCTGTTTGTAAGTCATGTATCAATAGTTTACAGTGAATCTTGTCACACTGTGTTGTTTGTCAAGCTATTGATCTTTGAGATGAATATATGAATTTAATTGTTTTTCGTCAACATGGATGGGTAATATAATAATCAAAATATGGATTTCAATTTTGTTAATTTATAGTCTTCCAGATATTTCAAAGTTTTAGATGGACACAGCGTGCATGTTACTGTGTGTATCTGTTTTGCTTGATTCACTCAGATACCTTAAGTCATCTGTTAGGTCTTCAATGTTACGGCATATCATTTTCATTTCATTCTATCATATATGGATTGCGACCGGCTTTGGAATTCTCATTTCCATTGCAAAAATTATAATACAGTTCCTGTGCTGTACTTTTGTTCTCACAGAACAGTTGAATGTTGAGGTAAAATGAAGTTTTTCCAAGCTAAAAGCAGTTTGGAGATGCATTACACTGTTGAAAGAATGGGTAAATTAAAGTTTCACTTGTACAACAGATGATCCATTCTCTCTCTATATTCTCACTCTTTTTTCTTCATAATGGCAGAATTAATTGGACTCGACAAGTGTCTGTATTGAAAGCTACTGCCTTAACTGGTTTGTTTTGAATGCCTACCTTCCAAAGATTTCTCTTTTGTGTTATGAGCTGAGATAGGAACCCACCTAGTAGATGTTAATTGAATGTGCATTATTGCAAGGTTTGTGTGCGTCACTCGCAAAAACAAGAATGAGCTACCTATTGCTATCTTTCTGCCGACAATATTTGTTCTGTTTAAAAGCTGCAGCTCTTACTCTTACAATGAAAGATCTGTTGGAATGATGCACCATACAACAAGAAAGATCTAGGAGTGAAGTTATGGCACATTTTGTTTACTACGGTGTTATTTGAGCTTGCTTTTGGGTGATCTTTGATGGGAGTTAAGTTTTTTGTTATCTTGTTACCTTGAAATCACATGTTTATATTTTGAAAATGAAATGGGAACAGGAACAGTTTGTGAAATGATGAAAGCATCCTGCATGGACCTGTGTTTACTTTCCTACTTTGGCTAATTACCACAACAGAGGCTATCTTTTCTCGTATAATTAATTTCTTGCTTGCCACTCTTTCCCCATCTGTTTTTTCATGCCAGAGCTCAGCAACCTCAGCTACCAAGGTTTAATCTTGTGATGTCAACATCATGAATACGATGGTATAATCATAGACTATTAGATTGAACCATGCAAAACCTCTACACTTGTCCAATTAAATTGCAGTCGATTCTTATTTTCGGATGCAATAATAGTAGATCAGGACATTGCTTTTCTCCATTTATGATTATTATAGGTTCTCTTATATATAAAGTGAGACAAAGAGCTTTGCTGTGAATCTAAACATCTCCTACAAATCTGCATAGGAGATGGGATTGATTTGGCTTCTTGTTTGCTGTCTTCTTGCAACTTCTTCACTTGCAGATTTTCAAGGCATGTATCTTAATTTATTATGTGTTTTAGTTATATTTTTTTTATTATCTGGAACTTATGTATTTATAGCTTATTACTCCAAATGGGTTTCTGCAGAAAATGAGTTTCAGCTGGACCAATCTGACATCTTTCTGGACATATATCATGTGCATGGACCTGGTTCCTTTGCTTCCATGCTACCCAATTCTTCGTCGTCCTTGACTGATATGCTTGCACGAGACCAAGAACGTGTCAAGGGTATTAATTGCAGACTAGCGAAGAAGGAGGCAGGTACAAATAACTCTTATCTCCAGGGGACAAATTCTGTTAGCATGCCTTTGAAACCAGGTTTCTCCATTGGCGCGGGCAATTACTACGCGAAAGTAGGACTGGGCACTCCTGTGAAGTACTTTGCCATGCTGGTTGACACTGGGAGCTCCTTCTCTTGGCTCCAGTGCCAGCCTTGTTCCATGTACTGTCATGACCAGGTGGATCCCTTGTTTAATCCTTACGCCTCCAACACCTACAAGTCCTTGTCGTGTATCTCCTACGAGTGCTCGTTGCTGGAGGACGCCACTCTCAACGAACCCCTCTGTGATCTTTCTGATACGTGCACATACACAGCCAGTTATGGTGACGCGTCTCACTCAATTGGGTACTTGAGCCAAGAACTACTGACCCTGATCCCTGGAGAGAGACTTCCCAATTTTGTGTATGGATGTGGCGAGGACAATGAAGGGTTGTTTGGATTGGCTGCTGGGATCATAGGACTATCGCGCAACAAGCTCTCCTTGCTATCTCAGTTGTCCACAAAATATGGCTTCGCCTTCTCCTACTGTCTCCCAACAGCTGATCCTCTATCAGGCACAGGTGGAGGTGGAGGGTTTTTGTCTTTTGGGAAAGCTTCTCTGGCTGCATCAGTTTACAAGTTCACTCCAATGTACACAGATTCTCGGGTACCGGACTTGTACTATTTGAGGATGGTGTCTATTTCTGTTGAAGGCAAGCCATTGGGTGTATCTCCTGTCCAGTACAAGGTCCCTACTATTATAGATTCTGGAACTGTGATCACACGCCTCCCTGCAACCATTTACGCTGCTTTGAGAGACGCCTTTGTGAAGATCATGTCCAGGAAGTACACCAAGGCCCCAACATATTTCATATTGGACACTTGTTTCAAAGGGAGTGCCAAAAACATGGCGGTTCCTGAGATTCAACTGCTATTTCAAGGAGGTGCAGGTCTCGTACTTGGATCAGCAAACATTCTTATAGAAACCAAGAAGGGTGTTTCGTGCCTGGCATTTGCAAGCCACTCAGAATCCGAAATGATTGCCATTATTGGGAATCGACAACAACAGACGTTTAAGGTAGCATACGATGTCACCAATTTAAGAATTGGGTTTGCTGCTGGTGGCTGTCAGTGATTAGTACAGTGCTAGCAAGCTTGTCAGATGACCATGTGAGCCTCAAGAATGGTCTTGTTTCAGAAAAATCCCAAGACAAGTGAGAGCCTTGCCTCACAAATAGCTTGCATCCTTTCTATATTTGTGGATAGTTTAAGTGAATGCATTTGAAATATGCCACTGCACTGTCTCTGTTTACTGAGAATCTGTCTCAATGGTAGGTGTTGTGAATCATGTATCTCGTGCAATGGCGGAGTTAGGGGTAGGCCGTAGTAGTCAAAAGGCCCACCTAACTTGATTAATAACATATTTTTGATACCATCTCTACTTCTCCTGTATGGTATAGGGTATATCATATTATTATTAACTATATTATGTTCTTTTCATGCTCAACAAGTTTTCATTTTGATTCCCATTACGTACGTATCATTGCAATACAATCAATGACGGAGTTAGGGGCGGCTGAAGTAGGCAATGCTTATGTTAGGCTCCCAAAATTCCATTATATATACTAACATTATTCAATAATTTCAACATAAATGTCTCGCCTTAGTGATAGTGACGTCCTCTAACGTAGAGAGGTGCTACATTCTATTCATTTTATGTCCCTTTCGAGCAAAATCCAGGCTCTGTCACTTATCTCGAGGTTTTGTTGGGATGTCAATATTGCTTTCTACCATGTTGGTTACTTATTTCTTAATCACATCCATTTGCATTTGTAATCATTGGGGCCACATATAGAAAAAAAAAAAAGAGTGGTTGGGATCTTGACGAATCAACATGCCCGCCACTGATGGCTGCCATGTGATAATAACTTATGTGGGTCTGATTATTATACTAAGATTTAGGCTCAAAGTTTTTGAATTTGAATTGTTTTGAGAGTTTTGTTTGATTAACAAGTCATCTTTGACTCTACTACTTTTCACACTGTTGCAGGATGTGTAAAGATATACCCATCTCAGAGACTTGAGTTCTGAGATTCATATTTACGACGACGACCAAAGAATCAAAGATCTTTTCCATTTTATTCAACAGGTATGCAAATTATGATCTTTGAGATGTGCCAACTCAACTTATTTTTGTGTTTTTTGCTCTTTTTTTAGCACTTTGTTTCATTAGAAAGCTATGATGCACATGATTAAATTTATTGCAGCACATCTTTTTGTCCACCTAGGAAAAGTAGAGCTCCTTTTTCTTTCTCCAAAAACAGGGAGCTGGTGAGTTTTTTTAATAGCTTCCAGCATCAAAAGCATTAGCTGGATTGGAGTTGGAGCAATTATATGATTTCAAGGTGTTTCTGGACATCTTTTTGACACCAAACAGACAAGAACACAACCATCTTTAGATGATAAAATAGTCAATTTGATGCTAGTTCCATCTGTCCTGTCTGAATATGAATCTTGAGGCTTCCACTTTCTGTTGAGCTGCTTTTTTTTTTTTTTTTGTCTCTCTCTATAATATATCACACCCCATCTAAACCTTCAGATTTTAAAGATAATATCAACTCCTTCTCCACTCTGACAAGGCATAGCATACTCAGTTTTGCCTTCCTTGTGTTGAGTGTAATGCCAAGCTATCTTTTGTTCAAGTTCCAATCGAAAAGGTAATGCGTCGTCTATGCACCCGTCACAGTATCCTCAGTTTCCTTTCGTTTTCTTGTGGGTCTCAAGTTTAATCCTCTTTGCACACTTGTTACAAATGGTAGCGTTTTTAGTTCTTCTCGGTCCTCTTCATGCCAAAAAATGAAAGGAGAAATAAGCACATATACTGTATACCCAATGGCGGAGATGGGGTGGGATGTAGCAGGCAGTTGCCTATTCCACCACCCAGAACTCCAATAAATGTTAAGTTTGTTTTTAACTTTTCCGATGAACATTATTTTAGTTCAACTATTATATGCCTACCCATTGAGATCTTGAGTTTTATGTTTGGTTGCCTGCCCCTATTCAACATCCTGGCTCCGCTGCTGCATACTAGCTTTTCTCAATGTGCAGAGTTCTACATTTGTATGTGATACTCAACTATATTCATGTCCTGTATCAGAAATATGTATTGTTCAGCAATCAATAGACCTAAGTTCATATGATATGGCCTATTATCTACTGTGTCTGTGTCCCTAGTTTTACTATATATGCATATTTTCTTCAAAACATCATGACTCAGATTCTGAACTTAAATTGTGGTTCCTATTGTTTCTTGTGATGAGTTTGTAATCATGGAAATCTGTGGTTTCTTGCATCCAGATTTTGGGGTTCAACCACTATCCAAAAAAATGGGATGCATTACCTCAAAAGTCATGTCTAAATCAATAAGTTTCAAGGAAGAGCTGAGCCAAAGCATCCAGAGAAGATCCAACAGCATTTCCTCCCTAGAAGAACTAATCATCCCTGGAAATAAAAGTGACCACTTCCTTGCTCTTCTTTGCCCTGCCAACAAAGTGGAAAACAAACTCGAAACTCCAGAATCAAACACAAACCCGAAATCAGATACTGAGCATGCATCTGCTGAGTACATTGAAACATGGGAGTTGGCTACAATTGGAGGAAAGGAAAAGCAATCACACACTACAAGCAGATTGGTGCAGTCATCATCGCCGTCTCCAAATATGGATACTGAGGATTTGGCTAGAAGGTCTCAAAGCTGTCATTGGTTTCCAGAGTATGGAGTCTCTTTTGTGGACAGTTTCAACGTGATCAAAGAAGATGGAGCTTATAGGAGTAAGAAGCTCAGGGGGCGCGCCAGAAGCATCCATACGGTAGAAGAATATGATGAAATGATGGAAAAGATTTGGCAGCAAAAAGGGTTTGGTGGTGAGCAATCAACTGAGAGTAGCATCTTGTCAATCTCAAGACTAGAAACCAACACAATTAGTCCTATAAGCACAAAGGAGATATCAAATGTTGACACAAGTGAAGCTCAAGAACAGAAGATTTTTGAGAAGGGATTGAAAAGAAAAGCTGTTGCAAAGGGGCTGGAGTCACTTTCACTCCCACAGACCATTGAGTTCCCAAGTGTTGGGAGCCTCAAGGATTGGTTACAAGTTGGAGGACAAGTGTACTCTCCTGGGGCTTATGTCACTCCCAAATTTGGTAGCTACTCGTTATCGAATTCTACAGCTGAAAACACGAGCAGCGAAAGTGTTGCCTTTAACCCGGATTTGGTTGCTGCTTTTGAAGAGTGCATGCAGCAACTTATGGTAGAAGAAGAAACAGTACTGACACATATTGTGGAGGGTTTAGAGGGAGCAAGCACCAATGATGAGCAAGAAGAAGAAGAAGAAGAAGAAGAAGATGAAAAACAGCAGATTGTATCTCAGTTAAAAGATATTGAGGTGGAGATTTAGTTCCTTCAAGGTTCCATGTCAAAATGGTATCCTAATCAGGTTTGAGAACATATGTGCATAACTGTACTATGGATAGCTTGATAGATAATTTGATGTTTATGAGTTTTTTTGCATGCAGTCAGTGGAGGTGAGCTCCAACAAAAAGCTTGTAAATGGTAACATACCATAGGTGTGTGAGCTCAATAATGGGACTCAAGTGCGCGTTCTTCTTGGCGTATTGCTTACAATAACTTGTTCGATCGTCACAGGCTCTACACACACTAGTAAATTACGCGTGACTCATTGTTGGAAAGATAAAACATGGAAGAAATAACAAAATTTTCAAGCATACAACTAGCGTAGTGTAACGTCCTGAATGCTCTCCTAGCGATTCTAGACGTTCGGCACTTAGACTCCCCTCT
>JAYMTA010006902.1:0-10020 GCA_036897625.1 Pelargonium cotyledonis
AGGTTTATTTTCTTTTTTATTATTATTATTGTTTTTAGTTTGAGCTACACAAAGGAGTAGCTCTTCACTATAACCTCACCCCAAATAACTCACCCCATACCGCATACAAGAGACTCGAACCTGAGACCTCTAAAAAAATTCAAAACGTTTAACCGCTTGGCCCACCCTGTTTTGGTTGGGGGTTATTTCCTTTCTCTATCAACCTCTGCTTTTGTGTTTGGCCAACCTCAACTATCCTATATACAAATGTTATGGTAGGTAGTGCCACCAACTGGGTCCCTTACCCTGATTCCTCCCCCCACGTGTATTGTTCTTGTTTTAAAGGTATAATTATCACGAGGATGATAAGCTACGCTACGCTGCCCCTGTAAGTTGCAACCCTAGGCTTCAATCTAAACCACCCACATACCAACTGAGAGATGCATGAAAAAATATTCTTTATTCCTTTTCCTCAAAGAATCAAAGCAAGGGAATCAATATGGTGGCCTTAGCCTATTATGTCCTATGACCACTACTGTTAATTACTCAATAGGAAACTTGGTATCTCTCTGAGAATCCAAATCCCAATTGCTCACTCCCATCAACCCAAAGTAACCAACCCAGTTTCTGTCTTAGAACAACTAGCTAAGCTCACAAGGGAATAGTAAAGCACATATTGAAAGTTCCTGTTTTGGACAGCACTATTGACCAAATCCGGGTAGAGATTTAAGACAGGCCATGCCAAAATATGAACTCGTCATATTACAATGGACTCTCAAATACACTTTTAGCTAGATACTCAAAACATATATTTAAAACCAAAATGCTTTAAAGTTTCTCTCTGTTTCTTCCCCGTGTCGATAGATAAGTAGTGTTATTCTCTTTTAGATACATTTATCATTTATCCCAAGACCCTCCTTACAAATTCAAGTTTCAAGCGTCGTCGCTTTTCAAAGTCTCAATCAATTAGTACGTATGAAATACTGATAGGTCACGCATTTTCTTTTATCTTTTTCTGCTTCAAGTTCATAATATTGGAATATATGGACAAAATCATGAAGTCCTTAACCTCAGTTTTTGAAGAAAGAAGCAGCCAGCCACCAGTGCATGTGTCATGTAAGGAGCAGCCGAAACCAAACAAACAAGGCCTTGTAAAAAGTAATTGGATGTCTTAATCACACCCAAGACTTTCTGGTAAGAGATAGGAGACAGCATGAATCTTCAACAAAGCATCCCCTGACCCATGTAGGATTTGATTAAACATTAGGAATCCCTACTTTTTTCCTTCTCCTGTCCAAAACGCAATAGAGGGGAAATTAAAAATATATGTAAAATAAAATTAAAAGACCCTTAATGGTCTGAAATGGGTCATCATAGCCATATGAATTATAGCACAGCTGCACATCAGACATATAGTTGATCAGGTGGGCATGGAACCCACCACACCACATAGCTTGAAACTTTCTGTTCTGAAGATGCTCCTTGCTGAAAATCAAGATAATCCAACAATAATATCACAAGTTAATGACCTCAAGATTTGCCTCAATCCATAATGATGTTAAAAAGTAGTTTCACCTTGAGGCCTACCAATGTAAACTTTATATTCCTCTTTTCTGGCTGCCAACAGTAGCCTTTTCTTGTTTAAGTAACACTCCGCGTTTCTGTAATCATGCCATCTAAAGCACATCCTATTTTTGAACTCACGGAAACAAGAGAGCTCTAACATTCAAAGCCTCATACTGATTTGTTACTGTACAATGAAAAGTAACTATTTTCTTATCAAGTGTGCGACGTAGAATTGAAGACGCGCATACAAGTATTTTGGTTTGTCATGAAGTCAGATTGTCGGCAAGAAGAAGCCAAATACCATGCAACAAATTCACTCCACAAATTATATAGGACTTCATCTACCAGTGTACAGACCGTACTGTGTGCAGTTACAGAGATGAAAAAGTTTGTAGTCAAAATAAAGGAAGCGATTCCCAGATGACCTGGAATCAAATGGATTGGTGAGTCAAAACTCACTAAGTCACATGTCCAGTCCAGACTCTTTGCATTTACCACTGTGATGTGTGGTCAGTCTATAAAGCTTTGTGAAGACTAGGATTCATGCCTATTGTTTTAGCAGTATTGGTATATAGTGGGGATCAATCAAAAAGCCTGCATGAGTTATCCCGATACTACTTGCATCTATTATTGGGGTTCAGGGGGCCTGAACCTCACCTCCAGTACTAACATTCATTATATAGAAAATAAAAAAGGGCAGTCAAATGCATGAGATTTTCACCATTGCATTGCAAAAAATACTATACAGAACACCAATATTTGAAAATTTAACCTGACCTGAAACGCTGATCCAAGCCATGCAGACAAGTAAATAGTAGCACCAACTATTCACCTGCTCAATTATGCATATCAGGAGGCACCTTGTTGATTGTAATTAATAAAGCAATCACGAATCTGGTCATACAAAAAAAAGATATGTAAGCATTTTTTTTTTGTCTCAAGTATGCTTGCAAAGGAGCTTTACAAGTTCAGACATCCATAAGTAGTACTCTGATTACAAAGATGTGTTTATAACTAGGTATGTGGAACAAACTTTCACGAACCAGTTTAGTTTTATCCTAATTTCAATTCTAAAACTTGTTAAAATGCGACATGGTATCACAAGTTCAGCAAATTATAACTTCAACACTGATCCTACAAACTTTGCCCGGATTTGTGCCTTCTCAAGCATCCCTGTAAAGTTATAAAATTTGGAATAATAGATGAAGCAACCACAACTACACTGCAGAGTTGAATAGAAAAAAATCAAATTGTTGAGATTATGAAATGCTATGCATATAATAGAGTACCAGAGTTTAGCCGTGAAAAAATGCAGAAGAAGCTGCAGTATTCTATCAACTTCCAAGTGGGAAACTTAGAAATAAGAAAAACCATAACAGTACGGTATGACAAAGCACTGATACCATGTAATGTACCAATTCAACTAAAATATTAAACTGATAGTTCAAATGTGCAATATAACTTTCTTACTCTTAACAACATCAACGAGCGATCCAATCCAAAGTTCAGTGAGAACTGAAGTCTAGAATTTAAGAATTTACAATGACAACCATCAATATACAAACCTGCTGCTGGTTATTCAAGTTTCGTAAGCAGCCACATTTTGTATTGCATTGTCTTATTTCTGGCTTAACAAGAATTCTGAAAGGTCAAACTCAGAAATCTCCACGAATAATAGAAATTTATCACAAATCAATCAATCAAGTTTGAATACTTTAACTTCTGAAACATTTTTCAATGACGAATCAAAGAAAAACCAATTTCAATTTATAGTCGTGAAAAAGAATCTGTTTTCAAAAAGACAAAATAATCTATCCAGTGTAAATCAGAACTTCTACTAAAATGGAATTGAAATTTGATAAAAATGTTGCAGACATTTGGGTTGCATGATATGAGAGAAAAATGCAATGAAATTTAGATTGAAGAACAAAAAAAATCATTTTCAAAAGCAAATATTTTATAGCATAAACATATGTATCAGTTTACCAAATTATATAAACATAATCAAATTAAAATAAAAGCATGGAACATTCTCGGGACATATTTTGAAGTGTTCATGAGGACATTCTCAGGGCACATTTTGAAGTATTCATCGGTACATTCTCGAGGCACATTTTGAAGTGTTCATCGGGACATTCTCGAGGCACATTTTGAAGTGTTCATCGGGACATTCTCGGGGCACATTTTGATGTATACATCGGAACATTCTCGGAACACATTTTGATGTATTCATCGGGACATTCTCGGTGCACATTTGATGTATTCATTAGGACATTCTCGGGGCACATTTTGATATATTCATCTGGACAATCTCAAGACAAATTTTGAAATATTCACCGAGACATTCTCGGGGCACATTTTGATGTATTCATCAGACAATCTCGGGGCACATTTTGACGTATTCATCGAGATATTCTCGGGGCTCATTTTGATCTATTAATCGGAACAGTCTCGGGCATATTTTGATGTATTCATCGGGCATTCCCGGATCTTGGGGCAAATTTTTAAGTATTCATCGGGACTTTCAAACCAATCTTTCCAATATAATGGACCACATGACCGATTCTCTTACATCTCAAAACCCACATAATAACATTCTCGGGACACATTTTGATGTATTCATCAAAACATTCTCATGGAAAATTTTGAAGTATTCATCAAGTCATCCAATATAATGGACCACTTCAATTTTCATATCTCAAAACCCAAATAACAAATTTTCAATTGTTTCTATGAAATCTAGTCACTTTTTCTTCATCCATCAATACCTTAGGGTCTTTTCCGACACATCTTGTATTAAGAGTAAAAGATATATTTCAAAGACAAATCAAAGAAAAATCAATTTCAATTTATGTATAATACTCTGCTTTCAGGAAAAAAAATCTACCTAATGCAAATGAGGACTTCTTCGAAAAGGGACATGAAATTTGATAATGTTCGAGACATTTGGGAGGCATGCTATGAACACAGTATCATATGAGAAAAAATGCAATAGAATTCGGATCGAAGAAAAAATGTCTTTCAAAAGCAAACGTTTTATACCATAAACATACGTATCAGTTTACCTAATTATGTACAACACAATCAAATTAAGATATAAGCCAAGAACCTTAGCGTGCAAGTAAGAAGCCTCAAACAACCTAATTAACATCAGAAAAGAACCAGCCTAGTTAGCTCTAGTGAGAAATAGAGAATAATGATGGAAATGCTCATGAGATCTCAAGGGACAGTTCATGCATGAAAGTGAGACAACAGATTTGGAAAACAAACATTGAGCTTGTTCTCCTACGAATGAATAATTCCAGAGCAATCCAAAGACAGTTTAGCAGAATATATCCAGGTAATTAGGAGGCCAACTAGATTTTTTTTTAAGGGAACCACTTCCAAATCTAGCAGATTCCTAGTGGAGGTTCTAGTTGGAATCTTTTTGAGAGAAATATATGTGACCCCTGACAGGACCTCAGGAGCCTACAAAACTTGAATTTGCCATGATAAGATCCACTGTAAGTATACATTCATAGGAAGACTCAGCTTATCACTTTGAAGGTGGAATTAAAACTTTTGCAAGTGCTTGACATAGAAGTGCAGTAGGATTTGACTTTGCACATAACCAACTTAGCCGACTCAATTGTCAACGAAATTTTTGCACGACTATTTATAGTAGAACAATCTGTAACAAAATGGAGCCCTTATAGGGATCACAGTGGCAATAAAAAAGGGTCGTTCAAAGTGGGAATGATACTTTCAATCAGAAGTCCATTTGTTAAAATGCAATGAAAAGAGAAGGGAGGATTTTTTACAAAAGAAACATGAAATTCTGAAAAGGCCGTGAGAGTTTATAAGAATATACTAACTCACCTCCACTATTTTCAAAAGCAATACACATTACTCCTAAATTGATAAGAAAACAATACCTTGGGCAGAAGCAAACCTTCCTGTCACCCCAACTCAATGCATTTAAGCAAACTTTATGAAAAGTTGCAACGAAATTGATTGTCTTTAACCGAGCTTTTTCAACATATGGAAGAAAAAAAAAATTATAAAAGTTAACAAAAACAATTAAGCTTCGTGACCTTTTGCTTACTAAGCAAACGCACAACCGCTATGCTACGGAACAGTTCCATAGTTATGCAATGATGTATGGGTTACCCCTTATGATTGGAAGAGTTGCATCTTTTCTGTGCAGGAAGATAATTTGCTTCTTTGACAGGAACACTGTTAGTGTAAATGAACCATCAAATATAAATATCAAAATCCAACTCTAAAGGCACCATGTGTGTAGAAGAGTTGTGCTACATACCCTGGGGTTATAACGCACAGGTCCATACCAACTCTAACAGGATAACATACTTACTGAACCCCTACCTTAAACTTGTAGAAGAGAAGCACAAAAGGAGAAGGCATATTTTGCTTTCATAAGCATTAAAAAGTTAACACAATTCGGAAAGTAATTGTGTACCCCGCAACATTGCAGATGTTTCTGCAAAACACAACAAAAAGTTTTCCAATTTAGCTTTAGCTTCTGGCGAGATTTGAGCTCGCGACCTTTCGCTTACAAAGCGATTGCACAACCACTATGCTACAGAAGCAGTTGATCAATATACTAACTAAGAGTATAAAACAGTTCCCAATTTCCAAAGGTGTGCTGTGGACTATAACTTATGGTTGTAAGAATCACATAGTTCCAATGTCATCACATTTGAGGTCACCCACGTGATTATGAATTTGTTTTTACAGATCGTGTACCACTTCATTAAACGTGTAAAGAAATGGGCAACAATGGATAGGATTTCCACTTGAATTGGTAGGCAACACAATCACCGGAGCCTGTCCGAGCGCGCGCACAAGCGCACTCGGATCAATAGATGAAAAGGTTGAGGCGCAACAGTTCGACGCACAAGCGCGGAGCCTGCCAACCCACACAACCAACTTGCCACTCACATGCTGTCCCGTACGACTGCGTGAAATGTCAGTGGACGAATTGCATCCCAACGAGCTTGTGGCACGAAGAGAATGCAAAAACGTCAAGTGACACCGACGCAAACCTCGTTAGACACGAAAAATAAAGAGACCAAGGGAAAACAACACAAGTAGATTCAAGGGGCCGCGCGCACACAAATCATCTAGACAATAATATCTAAATTCACATGTAAAACACTAAAGCAATAGAGAAAATCCAAGATTAAAACAATCAAAGGCAAAACTCTCTTACATTGCTTATGAAACTAGCTTCTTGGTATCTGTAACATCAGATCCTATGACTTTTAACTCCTCATCTGGTGTACTCTTTATTGCAGTTCTTGTCAAGCCAATGTGCTACTTTTATATCACCTGGAAAACATAACAAAGCAAAATAAGTCTATGATTGGAAGAGTCGGGTCCTTCTAATGTCCCGTGTCCTTACTGATCATTAACAAAGCACAGATTACTACACTGGAAAATTTTGAATATCTACATACACTATTTGAGAAGTATTGCTTGCACTGCAGGTCCTGTGAAGTGGGGTCCTAACCTTCCATACAGATGAATAAAGTCAGAAATCTATTTATTGAATTGTTGAAAGAAAAAAAATTGAAATTACTATCAACATGAAGAAAGAGGATAATAAAATATAATAAAAACATGTTAATGATGTACAATCTAGTTAAGCTAAATCAAAAGTAGCTTCTGACGAGGTTTGAACTCGTGACCTTTCGCTTACTAAGCGAACGCAATACCGCTATGCTACAGAAGCAGATGATTCATCATACCAACTAAACATATTTAACGGTTTCCATAACCTGTATGGGGATGATAGGCAGTATCCCTATTAATGTCTCGTGTCCTTTCTTACCATTAACAAAGCACAGATTACTAAACTCAAAGTGTATGGCAAACTTTGAATATCTACACACTATTTGAGAAGTGTTGCACTGCAGGTCCTGTAAAGTGGGGTCCTAACCTTCCATACAGATGAATAAAGTCAAGAAAACTATTTATTGAATTGTTGAAAGAAAGAAAATTGAAATTACTATCAAGATGAAGAAAGAGGATAGTAAAATATAATAAAAACATGTTAATGATGTACAGTCTAGTTAAGCTAAATCAAAAGTAGCTTCTGACGAGGTTTGAACTCGTGACCTTTCGCTTACAAAGCGAACGCAATACCACTATGCTACAGAAGCAGATGATTCATCATACCAACTGAACATATTTAACGGTTTCCATGACCTGTATGGGGATGATAGGCAGTATCCCAATTAATGTCCCGTGTCCTTTCTTATAATTAACAAAGCACAGATTACTACGCTCCAAGTGTGCGGCAAACTTTGAATACCTACACACTAATAAAAACATGTTATGATGCACAATCTAGTTAAGCTAAATCAAAAGGTAAAGGTAAGGTTACCTTTTTATTTAGCTTCCGACGAGGTTTGAACTCGTGACCTTTCGCTTACTAAGCGAATGCAATACCGCTATGCTACGGAAGCAGATGATTCTTCATACCAACCAAAAATATTTAACGGTTTCCATAACCTGTATGGGGATGATAGGCAGTATCCATATGGCTGGAAGAGTTATATGTTCCAAAGTGTCACGTCAAATGTGGGCATGGCATGCAATAAAGTTGCACTACATACACTGCAGTCTACCCTGCCATATATATAGAATATACCCACCCATGTACCTTGTCAAGCATATAACAGAGTAATGCATAGTTTTTCTTTTACTCGCAAAATACAGGAATATATTTCAGAATTCTGATTCAAAGAAAAAGGAAAATGAGCAAAGGACAAGACGAAAAGCCTGCATTAGTTAAATCTTTTCATATTACTACTTAGCTTTCAGGCGGCTCAAACTAGTGACCTTTAACTTAATAAGCGAAAGCACAACCACTATGCTACAGAAGTAAATGCTTCACAGCATACCAATCAACAGGAAAAATAAATTGATTTAGCTTCCGGCGAGGTTTGAACTCGTGACCTTTCGCTAACGCACAACCACTATGCTACGGAAGCAAGTGTTTCTTCATACCAACAAACAGTGCAAATAACTCTCTGGGTGTGCCTGGAACGAAGGCTATGGAGTATCACAGCATCATCTCTAGTTGGAATGCTTACGTCTTTCCAATGTGTCACATCATTCCACAATAACATGTGATCTCATTATTGTGCCACAAAATGTGAGATTGTGATCCATTCATTAATGTGCTACAACATATGATTGTTCGGTTCAAATATTGAAGCCACACAAACTAAATCACTGGTTTCTCCACAAAACAATCTACATTCAAACTAATTAGGCTTGTACGCAGGCGTACATTCTTGTTTCCTACAAGTGCATGTATGAAGCGTCAGGGAGATAATTAGAAACCTGAATTATAGTTTCACTTTCACATGAACTTGCATTTAACATGTTGGTTCCATTTAGGTAATTAGAAACCAGTAGAGCTGGACATAAAAGGTCAGATAAATACTGAAGAGCAAAGATTTTTACAGATCTAAACAATTTGATCACTAAAACCTACTCCATGGACACCTCTGTACTTTGAAAAAGTTCCATTTGCAAGATCTAGCCCTATTTATTCACCGACAAGAAGAAGAAGAAAAAAAATCATTCCACTCAGAGTCTTAATTAGCTTGCGAGTCTATGGCCAATTTGAGCAAGACGAATCGGGGACCATCAATTCGCACAAAAGCATACATACAAGAAACCGTGAAGAATAACAACAAAAACATTACAGTCTACAGATGGCAACAAGGCATAAAGACAAACGTGTGGTGGGCATTTCAGTGTCAGTCACTGTATGGCTCCATAAATTCAACCGGCCGCATTTTATCACAGGAAAAGCACAAACCAACAAGGAAAAGTTTTCGGAAATTGAATTGCATAAATAGAGATTTGAATCATAAAACTTACTGTCGATTCTGGAGCAGTGTAGAAATTGGAATTTGTGATCGGAAGCTTCAATCTCGATTTGCACGAATTAGGTCGGTTTGAATCTGGATCGCACGAACAATTTTCCAAAACCCCTCATTTTCTCCTGCTTCACCAGAAAGCCCTACTAACTGCATTTTTCTAAGCAGCGCGTAACGTGTTTATATTTCCAGTTTCCACCGCCTTGTTAAATTTCAAAATACAACGCGACCAACAAGTCAAACCTCCTTTTAACTGAGGATAACGAATACTCTCCTTCTAGATAGGCCTATCACGCATACCATCCTATCTCCACATTTTTATGCGTACATTTTTTCATCCATTTTTTCATTTGATGAATCAAAAAGATCAAAATATCCTCGCACTTTAAAAAATAAAATAAAATAAGCCAAACAGTCCCTTAAGATTTAAATATTAAAAAAAATAAAAAAACAGAGCTCGGCAAGCCCCTTTCTTCCCCGGTGAAGCCTTCACCGTCGCTCCAAGCTCCGGCAACGGTGACGGCGACGGCTCCTTCGTCCCTGAGCTCCGGCGGCTTAGGCCACCCCTCCGCCGCCC
>JAYMTA010006903.1:0-10020 GCA_036897625.1 Pelargonium cotyledonis
GTTCCCCTAATTTGGATTATTTTTACGTACAAGATTTGGTAGGGTATGTGGTTTAAGGATCAATGTTTTGGGGTTATTGTACTTTAGTTGTTGCTTTTTGTTGCTCTAGTTTGTTTTTTTGCTTAGTGTTGGTTTCAAATTCTCTTTGGTGGATATGTGAGGGCATCTGACAGATCGGGAGGGAGGGTTTACTCGATGCCCCTGATTTGTTTTATTTTTACGTACTAGAATGTGGAAGGGTACATGGTATTGGGATCAATACTTTTGGGTTTTTTTTTTTTTTTTTTTTTTTTTAATTTATGAATTGGAGATGGTGTGTGCTTCTTCTGCAGAGCACAGGGGTTTTGGTTTTGTGATTGTTACTATCTTATCTTCTATCTTGTTCATGGTTTTGTGTGGGTGGAGGAGGAAAAAATTGGAGAATTTGAATTTTAATAAAGCAATTGATTTGATTGGGGTATAATGGTACTTTCAGGGAAGTTGGATAAGGTGGCTTGGGTTTTGTTTATAGGATATAGTAATATGCCCTAACCAAGATACCAAAATTTTGGTTAGTAATCAAACCTAGGGGGCATGATTTTCCAAATTTTGGATTGAGACATGATTTGGTAGAGTGGTCAATTCGGGTTTCAGGTTGGGTTTAGGTCTAGCGCGAAATATGCTAAATCAATTTTAGTAAAAACAATTGGTGTCATAGGGGCATAATGGTAATTTTAGGGAAGTTGGATAAGGTAGATAAAGTTTTGTTTATGGAATATACTTAAACCAAACTATCAGAATTTTGGTTAGTGATACACATGTAAACAAACCTAACCTATGGGGGCATGATGTTCCAAATTTTGGACAGGGACATGATTAGGTAGAGTTGACGATTTGGGTTTTAAGTTGAGTTCAGATAGATTTGTTGGGTCTTGGACTCGCAATTTCACCTCTGCAAATTTGAGTATGCTATAGTGATCCGAATTTGAGAAATGCATATCGATATTTCGCGTCCGCGTGCTTGATAAACTTGATCGACTGACTAGCGGACATCATCGATCTAATTTGAATATACAAATTCGAGGGTTAGGCACGTCAGCTGTTTTTAGCCCAACACGTTTACATAAGCTATCATGTTGACTCAACACATGTCTAATCGAGTCAAAGCAAGCCTAACTTTATCACTACTCAACTTAGCATGGAACTTTTCTATTCAACTCAGGTACAACTCGAGCGTACTGCTTTTGGCCCGACTCATTTACACAAGCCACCAGGTGGACCTCTGCACACGACTAATCAAGTCGAATCAATGAGCATTACGATCAAAACCACGTTTTTTCCCTCTAAATCAAACCCATAAAATCAAATGTAACAATGCAACTTGACTGCAACAAAATGAAATTCAGAAACAGAATCGTAATGAATAAAGACAATGGATTGAAGCTCAAAATGAACAAAACAATGGACTCTAGGTTTCAAAAGGTACAAATAAACACACATAAACAGTACTTATTACTGCTGTTCATGTCCTGGTATAAAGGAAAATTCTCCGTACATAAATTGTCTTGATTTGATTTGATTCGATTTTTTTTTTTAACTTGTTACATTGGCCTTAAACTTGAGAGAGGAAAAGAGAGTAAGTGAAACCCAAACACACTTTCAAAGACCAGTAATGGTGTAGATTTTGAGTGATGTGGCCATGTATAAGAGAGCTCAGGGTCTTCTTGCAGAGAAAATGGAAAAAGAACAAACCCAATTACTTCTTGATTGAGAGGAACTCAAAGCTCCGAAGAGGATCAGCGCCTCTTGCGCTTGAGCCGCGACTGAAAGGCGCTGGTTTGGACTCGACGACTTGGCTTTTTGCCGTGGCCGATAGTCGGCTCGCACTTGGAGAGGCTAGTCGGCTTGAGCGACCCTCGGAGGGGCCAATGGAGGATGAAAGTCTGCTGCTGGAGGCAACGGCTCTTCTTGATGTGCTGCCATTTCTAGAAGCCGAGCCCCTTTTATCTAAATCGGGCTGCTAAAAAGGGGAAAATAGGCATATGAGTGATTTTGCGTGCATTTAAATGCCATAAACAAAAAAGAGAATAACGCGTAATCAGACTGTTTGTTGTAACAATTGAGAACTAATACTAAATAAACCGAGATCAAAGACACGGGAAACACTAATTTTTATAATGGTTGATCAGGGTTCTGAGTCCTGAAATACTTGCCTATTCCTATTTCGGCCCAAATTTGTGGGCATCCATAATCTGACCAGCATTTTTTTAGCAGTTTGGGTTGCATAAAGTGGATCCAGTTAATTTTCGGGGCATTTACAACCTAACTCGTGTTGCTAGCTTTAGACAGGACCATGCAAAGAAGACAATGTTTGACTTTAGTCAAGGTACCGAAGATGCAAAATATAGACTCCCAAATTGGAGAACTCGGTGGAATCTATTAATGTTTTGTTGGGTTTTACAAGCCCTGAAAAACTACCAATTCTAGATATGGTTGGTCAATGGAGAACTCAGAGGCATATCTATTCATGGTTATGAGTATGACTAAACTTGAAATTATCAGAAAATGAATCTCTAAGTTGCTTCTGTAGAAATACTTACTGCATCCCTGGATGAAGAAGCATTTTCTGAAGTCTGATGTTTGGAATGATCACCATGACCAGAACTTGAAATATTTCTTCTGGAAAATGAATCAACTGCACCCGAGAATTTATCTCGGATATCTTGCCCTACTGGATGAGTTGAGAAACTTGTGAGATGTAAAGCATATAGTGCTTTGACTAACAGTGTATGCAGCTAAAATATAGTGCAAGTTGCATACAAACACCCAATACTTGTCTCTATTGGAAATTAATGGTAATTGTAAGAGTAAAATGAATATTTTGAACAGAGAAAAAAAAAAAAAAAAAAGATAGACCACGTGCACATATTATGAGAGTGAACACCCAGTTAAATCGGATTGACGGAATGGAAATTTTAAAATTTATGGAATTAGCAGTCGCAACAAAAACATGGGAGCTATATATGCAACTAGGGTTAAGTATAAGATACTCATATGTGAAATGTAACTTGTCCTAAAACTAATGATACATACTGAGGTTCTAGGAAGGGAAAATATGTATGCAGAGAGATTTGGGCAAAAAGAAAAGTTGGTTGAAAGGTACCCGAAACCCTTTCTGGTCTTTCTGCAGAGGGTCCAGCATTCGGTTTCCCAGTGGACTGCTGAAAAAGAAGCAATGAAGTAAATAAACATTCCTAGTACAAGGAGACAAATTCAAGCTGAGTCTAGCACTGACCCGTCTTGAGCTTCCTCCAATCTGGGGATACTTCAATATGGTCCAGTCAAATACATAGTCAAATTGATAACCTGAAACAGTGACATATTACAGAAACATGAGTTACAAAGCTTTAAATTTGTGAAATCTCAGCAAAATCAAGCTGTGCTTGCATACCTTCTCGAATAAATAAATCGCGGAAGAGCCTCTTCAAATACGAGTAATCTGGTTTATCTTCAAACCTTAATGATTGGCAGTAGTGGAAGTATGAAACAAACTCAGGTGGGTATGATTTGCAAAGCACCTGTTCGACATATGTTTGTTTATATAATCAAAATTGCAATGTGAAAACACTGCATTGGATCAGTATAATATGAAGACACAATTTCAGACATGAGACAGACACGATACAGACACATAATTCATCATGTTCAAAAGAAAAATAAAAATAGGACACAATGCGTCACCATAGGTATTTTTTTCATAGCTTAGGCATATCATCTGCACATACTGCGAGCGCAAATACTATATCACAGTATGCGAATATAGAAGATCACTCGTCACTTTTAAATACCCCCTAATGCATGAGTTTGATCACAGCTACATGCAAATATGCAATGACTGAACCTGGATATATCACATGGATCTGATAGATCCAAAGTTTGATCTGGGAACAGGGCATCAAACCTTGGATGAGGCAGATCAAACTTATTCCCCCCAAAGAGCCAAATGCTACATGAAATTTCGCAAATGATGAAATGCCTAATAAGAGAGCATATTAAGATACCTCTATGTAAGTTGACATCTTCTTCTCGCTGATCTTATCGTATTTTTGCTTTTTGGTGCCAGCTTTTAATCCCTGCCATGGAAGACTGAAGCAAAGAAATTACACAGGTTAGCATACTCAATATCAGAATAGATCTGCACTGCACTTCAGGAAGAAAGCATTTAAAAAATAGAAGAGGGTGTAGTGACTGTATATTCGACCTTCCTCTTAGGAAATACATAAGCACATAACCAAGAGATTCAAGATCATCTCTTCTGCTTTGTTCTGCAAGAAATATTGAACACAATTAGACTGAGGATGGACTGTACTGACTAAAAATAAAACAATTTTTTTAAAGTAAATAAAACAAAATCTTGTTCGTCTGTTATTTTAGTAACATATCATTAATTAGAACACAACTTACCAACTCCGAGGTGAGTGTTAACACTTGCATATCGAGCTGTGCCTGTAAGGTTTTTGTTTTCCCTACAAGTACAAATACAGAGCAACACAACAAGAGATATAAACTTGTGAGCCTTAGAAATTTTCAGTATTAGGCGAAAGAAATACAGACATAATTACCTATATGGTATGTGCTTGTGAGTTTGAAGATCCCTAAATTTCTTAGCAAGGCCGTAGTCAATGATGTATACCTGTCATACAATGATCCGACAAAAGATAATAGTTATCATGAAATAGAAACCAATAGTAAAATGCTTCTCAATGCGCATATATTAGTAAAATGCTTCTCAAGGACGTAGAAATTTGCACATATTATATAGAAATTTTCGTCTTTAAACATATATTATTTAATATGGTCAATGTAGTCATGTATGATGAGTAGCTTGCCAAATAGACACCAGAAAAAGTTAAGCAGTACCATAGTATCAAAAAAAACAAGTATACAGAAAACTGTATAATTGATCATACTATCTACCATACACCATAAGTTCTCCCAGAAGTCAGTATGATTCAACCTAGACACAGACCAGTTCCTAATAGTGTGACAATGACAGTTATCAAGATATTATTAACCACATTAAACCATAAGATTTGATATAACAAAAGCAATTAGTCCAATGATTATGTATATATCTATATTGTTCCTGGTGTATATGGTACTGATGCATTGTCTCCAGCACCTGATTATTCAGGCATACAAAATACCTAATACCACATGAATGATGTGTGTTGCAGATGAATAAATCAAGACTTGACCGATGCATGTCAGACAAAAGCCTAAATCCCAGAAACAGCAACTCCAAAACATTTATAACCAAGAGCATACAGAATAACAAAACTAGACGCCTAAACTGACAGATGCTATTGGGTGATATGAGCAAGTAATACAGTTCAATGAAAGAAATACAATGGCAGCATGACAACATGTACCTGATTTGCTTTCCGTCCCAAGCCCATTAAGAAGTTGTCAGGCTTTATATCACGGTGAAGAAAACCTCTTGAATGCATGTATTCGACTCTGTTAATCTATTTATTTTTCATTTGAGAAAAGAAAGGTTATCTTTGCAGCCCCATACATACTTTAAAACAAGTAATCACAAACACTTACCAATTGATCTGCAAGCATCAATACTGTTTTTAACGAAAATTTCCTATTGCAATAGTTGAATAAATCTTCCAAACTTGGTCCGAGAAGGTCAATCACCATCACATTGTATTCCGTTTCAACACCAAACCACTTGAGGTGGGGAACTCCCGCTGTACAGTGCCGAAAAAAAAGTTCAAAATCAGTTGTGAAAGCATATCAGAAGTTAACAAAACATAAATATATACTCAATCTTATACAACTATTGGGAAGCCGAGATGTCACCTCCAGCAAATAGAGTCGCAATTTACCATAGATAAAGCATACTTCTCATATATGGGAGTGATTTCACTCTTAAATTCCATCATTTAGGAATAATTGTGATAAAAAGAGGGGTAAGGTGTTCGAGTGATTCTGAGTTCCGCATGGAGAATAAATTTTGAGAAACAGTTCAGACAGCAAAACATTTGGAAGGGATAAAAGAAGAATTTATGACATGTTTATCTAGGATTGGTCTTAAAATTAATCCCCAATTCAAAGAAAACCATGGTCCCCTAGGATTAGGAATCATATTTCTGCTTCAGAATTTCCCTTCTAAGCATAGTCAGTTTAATAAATTTCTTATTTTAACCGTTATCTTACATGTAATGTTTTTTTCTTGAAAGAGAATAGAAAATAACAAAAACTTACTTCCTCCTTGAAGAAGCATGTACAACTTCGACTCATAATGAAGCTGAGGATGCTTGGTTTTCACGTGTTCCTGAAATATGGAATCAAAAGAAATGAGGTTAAAACTAAAGCAAGTGGTATTATGAGAGTGACAAATCTATAAGCAATAAACAATCACAAAGGTCCTCATAATATAATCATTCCTCACTATTAAGTAACTTCTCGGACAGGCTATGGGATAAGTTACATTTGGCTCCTTCAATATCTCGTTAGGTCCACAATCAAATAACCTCACAACTTTAACTCGTGTCTCACCAAAGATAATCACAGTGGAAATATAAAACGAACATAATTTTTTTTAATGAAGTAAAATTATAACAGATGAAATTACACCATTAAGAGTACAGGAAAAATACTCAGTTTTTCTCACCCCAACAAAAGCCCCGATACACCCAAATCCTCACCAATCACTGCAATTTTGTACTGCTCTGCACACCTCACTTCACACACTCTCATAGAGCCCCCAGAGGCTCTCTCTCTCTGGCTCTGCTCTGCTCTGCTCTACTACTCCTTGGTGCGTTGGAAAAGGTAACAAGCTTCTCCTTTCATAGGAGAGCTGAGACACGTGAGGATAACAGCATCCTCCTCGTCTCTAACACAAAATTTTACATATAAAATTCAATGAAAATAGAATTTTCAGATGCATGTTCGATAATAAAACTATAGAACACCATCACTTTGATTCAAAGACCCAAGACAGCAATTGTTGTAAAAACTTAGCATTGAATCCTCCTATATTGAACATTCAGAAACCAAATATAAAAATGATCAAAAACATAAATCTCTATCCTACCATCAAAAAACAGACATATATCATAACATACCAGCTTAACAGCAACTTCCTCCCCAGTTTGTACATTGACACCTGAACCAATAAATCCACCACAAAACCTCAAATTTCAGAAACACAACATAATCAACAAACAAATAAATAAACGAACAATGCAAGTAGCCCCAAGACAATGTGAATCATAGTTATACCTAAATACAGCTCTCCAAACGACCCACTACCAATCTTCCTCCCAAGCTTAAATTTACCCGCAATCACATGATCCATCGATCCAACCCTCTTTCAACACAACCCAAAACTAAAAATTTCTTCCTTCCCAATCAAACTAATAACTGTTCACAACAATATTTCTCGCCAACGCGCCACAGATTCAGCAGATTCACCGACCAATGAATCCAAAAACCTCCCCTTTTCTCCACAAACCTAACTCGACTCCAATCCAATCAGCGACGAAAGTCTAACAAAACGTCAGCTACTACATCATCGAGCGACGAGCGCGACCTAAATCCGCATCAGCAGGAGGCGAATCGAAACCCTAATCGGAGAAGCTTGGGGCAGCATTGACCGGGAAATCGAATGCGAGCGCTGCGAGGACAAAATTGGGAGATTGGAGAAGGGAAAAGGAGGGGAAAATTGAGGAATCGGAAGCAGATTTGTTGGAGAAAATCGAATCGAAAAGGTTGGGATGAGAGAGAGAGAGCAAAATGTTTTTGGTGATTTTTGTTTTTGGGGAAAAATTATACTCCGTAACTATTTTTTGTATATTGCCATTTTTGGGATACTTAATTATAGGGAAGAGACAAGCAATGGCTTCTCTTTCTCTGCCTGCAAAAATAATACTAATAAATTAAATTAAAATTTGTTTTTTAAATTAAACACTATTGTTTTTAGGAAATAAAAATAAGACAACGTGCATGCCTTTTCTTTTCCTGGGTGTATTATCTGTTGTATTTTGTTTTGTTTTGTTTTGTTTTTGGTATTGACAATCAATTTTTGACAAGGTAAAAAAGAACGGTAATATGTCTTTACCTAGGGTTTCTCTCTCTTTCCAGAGCGGCGGCTGCTGCGTCTCGTTGGGTGGCAATAGACAAGAGGTGGTTAGGGTGTTGCCATCATTATCGTTGCGATCGTCTCTCTTGTATGAGAGTAATACCATCATGATATTTAAGGCGGCAGAGATTGTTTTCGTTTGTGGCGGATATAGTTCTACAAGTGGTGGTTAAGGTCTCGTCAGCGAATGGTTTAGGGCATCGACATCATCTTCGGAGATTGCGGCTATAACATAATCCGGTTCAGGTTCGCAAAGAGTAGCAGTGGTAGATGGTGGTGGTGGCTCTCGTGATAGGATCAGGTTGCGGGGTCATCAAGTCTGTTGGGGTATGATTCAACTTGTGATGATGCAGGTCCAAATATGTGGTCCGAATATGGTAGGGCAGGGCGGGGGGGGAAGCCTTGCCTAGTGCCCCCAGTTTTCACTAGTTAAAATCCTCTTATTGGGGTCGTGGTTTTTTCCACGTTTGATTTAGGTTACTTTCTCGATTGGTTGCAGCCTAGTTTGATTATTTTTCTCGTTTATATGATACGTCATTTTATTCAATAACGAAAGTTGCTAATTTTAAGGTGAAAAAAAGTTGTAAAAAGTAAAATAAAATAAAAATAATAATAATAATTGTGTAGTTGTATTATAAAGTTGTTATGTATAAAATTGTGATTCTACTTCCATCATATGTTAATCCTATAGATGATGAAGTGACACTTGATGTTTGAGCGCCACGTCATCACTTGGGATGAATTTAAAAGGAAAAAAAATTGTGTCTCTAAACAACTCGAGCTCTTGGTGTTGATTCCTCTAAAATTAATGTCGGGATTCTTATGTTAAATATTTTGTATTTTAAATCACTTGATATGTTCTTTGAAAGGCGCAAAAGAGAGTCTAATATAAAATAACAAAATTAGACGAGAGCTTGCAACTCACTTGCACATCTAGAAAGACTTGTGAATATCATCTGAATTACATGACATTATACATATTCAAAGCACTCAACAAGTTATTTGATTTCAGACAAAGACTCGCATCTTCAAAGCACCTAAAAAGTACTTGGCGCTACCAAATACCTCCAAACCATAAAATCTTCCCGGATCATTGAGGCAACTCCAAAATTTCGCATTTCATTAGAATTCAACAAGACAATCCGCTTCACTAGAACATCTATAGGCTCTTCGCTTAGATATGACATCCAAACACTAGGATGCTCCTATAAACAATAGGCTCTCATATAAGTTAGAATCTAGAGGTTCACCCAATGCTTGCAAATGGAAATCCATGAAGCTAGGACCCAAATGAGTCTTTAACAACCACTATTTCAGACTAATTATACATCACATGTCACCAGCTTGATTGTAAGGAAATATCTCGTATTTGGTAAAATGAAGAAATCTCAGTCTACACATTTGATATATTCTCTTTATAAAGTCCTCTTTAATGAGATGGTATGTAAACTCCCCCATAATAAATTGTTACTCTCACACCATAGGCGATTTTCCGCGCACAATTGGGTCTCGTTGGATTTGCAAGATTATTGATTACTCTTTTTCGATTCTACATGCACATGACATCAATACTCCATTGGTCACGTGATATATCTCATTTTCATACTCGAGACTTTATGTTTGATCTGTCTTTCGAACATTGATATTTGTTGTAATCAAGGTTTTCTTTTTATCAAAAAGAAATCATTTGAAAAAAAAAATAGCATTAACAAGCAATTGGTGAATTGCTAATACAAATGAGCCACCAGAGTGTATTTTATACAACATTTCACATTTACATTCACTACAAAATATTAAAATGAATATAGTACACATAAATAATCCGAATCAGTATTTACTTGCAATATTTTTCCATCTTTATCTTCAATCTATACAGTATAGAAAAA
>JAYMTA010006904.1:0-10020 GCA_036897625.1 Pelargonium cotyledonis
ACTTTGACGAAAATAATGGACGGAAAGTTTTGTAACATACTTTAGGGTACCCAAAAGTAACAAACCATACTTTAGGGTAGGTATGTGCAAAAAGTGCATACTTCAGGATAGGTATGTGTAACTTTCCCTATATTCTATGTTCATTAGGTATAATTCTTCTTCAAAATGAAAGAAAATGTTTCATTTTGGTATAACTATTTATATTATTCTGAATTAGCATTTAATTTGATTTTTGTTCTAAGTTGATTTACGATGATCCATATTGTTTCAATTTGATCTTATATTATGTTATTTTGGTTCGAATTTGTCAAATTCATACTAGCGTCGTCAAATTACTAACGTGACAATTTTTATTGACATGATGACCACAAGATACTTGAGTTTACTAAATTAATTGACGATAGCGATTTGAAATAAAATTGTACAAAAGATTGTTAGAGATCAACTAATCCACATTTTAATTTGAACATTTGAATGATTACTCATACAAATGTTAGCTGTAATTAACAAGGTGTACCAAACTTCCTCTTGGAATTTATGTGCTTAGTCTTTCTCATCCATTGGAGAAGGAATAGAAACTGAGTCATTATAAATTGGCCTCTCATTGGCATGCTTTCCCGGACTTCCGGAATCTATGGCGAATCCACGACTGTGTAACCGAGCTTTTGAAGCAAAGCGGGGGCACATTTGAGTTCAAAAGACCTTGGTTTTGCAATCTTGACTTTGTATTCACCTGTGATCCTATGAATATGCAACCATGTCTTGAGCAAAAGCTTCTCCAACTACTCCAAAGGTCTGGAATTCTCTATGATTTTCGAGCCAACAGGAGATGGGATTCTTGATGCTGATTCAGATTCATGGAAGATCCAGAGGAAGTTGACTCACTCGTATCTTAAAGATACCAACTTCCAACTGTTTTTTGGAGAAAACGATCCTAGAAAGGCTGGTCAATGGCCTAATTCCAGTTCTGGATCATGTCTGCTCACAAAAAATGGAGGTAAATAACTAAATATTGAAGATTTGTTTCAGCGGTTAGGCTTTGACATCATTTGCTTGCTGGTTTTAGGTTGCGACTCCAAGTGCCTCTCTCTGTGGATTTCCCACAAGTTCCCTACCAAAAAGCATTCAGTGATTTGGAGGAGGCTGTGCTGTACAGGCATGTTGTGCCAGTCATATACTGGAAGTTGCTAAAATGGCTTCAGATTGGACCAGAGAAGAAGCTCAGTCACCACAGCCTTGAAGACAATGGATGATTTTATATACCAGTGCATCTCAGCCAAGAAGAAGAAAAAGCTCACCTCAGCCTTCAGATTCGACTCTTTGACGGCTTATTTGATGGAAGAAGAAGAAGAAGAAGAAGTTGGTGCTGTTGTGAAATCTAACAATAAGTTTCTGAGGGACTTGGCATTCAATCTTGTTGCAGCAGGGTCGGAGTCATCAAGTGCAGCTCTTTGTTGGTTTTTCTGGATACTTGCAAAGAACCAATCAGTCGAAAGAAAGATTTTAGAAGAGATCAAAGAAAATATGCAGCCCAAAGAATTAGAAGGGAAGCCCAGCTATGATGAATTCAGTACAGAAACTGTGAATAAACTGATTTACCTCCACGTAGCCTGTGTGAGACACTGCGGCTTTACACACCCCTCCCTATCAATCACAAATGTTCAGTGCTACCGGACACTCTTCCTAGCTGCCACCATGTCAAAGAAAATACAAGATTTTCATTTCTTTTTATGCAATGGGAAGGATGGAAGAAATATGGGGCAAAGATTGGAGCGAATTCAAACCTGAGAAATGGATTGTGCACGTGCCATCCTACAAGTTCACAGCGTTCAATGCAGGACCGAGGAGCTGTTTGGGTAAGGACATGAGTTTCATTGAAATGAAAATAGTTGCAGTTGCAATAATCTTGAACTATCAACTCCGGCTTGTTGAAGATCAACCTGTTTCTCCCAGCAGTTCTATCATGCTACATATGAAACATGGCTTGAAAGTAACAGTAACTAAAAGAAGCATTGGTTGAAGAAATTATAATATGGGACACAATTTACACACATGTATATGTGTGGGTGTAAAATATGAATAAAAGTTAGGGTACCTAGCTTGTATTGAGTTCATAGGAACCTCAAATATGTATTTCTGACATACTCGACAATTTACCTACGTTCACAAACTGCACTTCATTTTTTCTTTGAATTTAATTGTTACAATATTAAACTCAACCCTAGAGAAAAGAATCGTTAAGAGTGAACATGGTATAATCAGAATTGTCAAATGTAAAAAAGTAACAAAACACATGTAGTGTACACAACACTGGCCAAAATGGGTATTCTAATATGTCACTTGTAACTAAACTGGTATTCAACAAAAACTTGCAAAGCAACTTGACTAGTAACCATTTCCAAAGAATTTACAGATTGAAAAGCAGTCTCAACTCTCAATTCAATTCAAGATCAGAACAAAATGTTACCAAAATGAATCACCCCCTGCAAATTCTCCAGCTTCCTTGTTCAAATCTACACCAAGTTTATGAAGCTCACTTTTTGGGGTCTCATCACATATTCTTCAATATCAATAATGTCATCAACATGAATAGGAATAACAGAAGACTCACCACCATTTTTCACCACCCCTTCTTTGGCAGCACCACCACTACTCTTCTTCCTTTTGGCCATAATTTGCAGCTCCTCAATGACAACAATCTCAGCCTTTACTTCATTACAATAATCACCACACCTTTGTGCATTTGTTGATAGTCTGCTTTTGATTGGCTCTAATGTGGTATCAAATTTCCTCTTGTGACTATGTTCAGTTACAGTGTTGGGAGGACATTGGAGAGGCAACATGGTCTCCTTCCACCATTTGCAGTAGTTAGCTGAAACACTAGGCTCAAAGCTTCTTGATGGGACAAAGAAACAAACTTTATCCAAATTTGAATTGAACCCGGAAGAGGAATAGCATCCGGGAAGATCCTGATCATACCCAAATTGCATCGCAACCCGATGAGGCATATACTTCTCTCTGCAATCCAATCCAACTAGCTCGGAACAGCTCAAGAACCTAAGAAAAGACCTCAAATCCTCGTCCAAATCGAAACTAGAAGAACCATAGTAAACCACATGTTCTATCTCTTTGTAGTAACCCAAATGTCGCCAATTGTTCAAGTCAACAGCATAAGGCCTCCATGTAAAATTTTCCCCCAATTTCAAAACAGACCTCACGAGTGCAATATTGGATTTTGATTTCAATTTATGCCATCTCGCAACCCTTGGCTCACCGGGTCTCAATCCATTCGGAGAAGCCGGGGCTAAACCCGGAAACCTCTCGAAAACCCATAACTGAACCAGCTGAAACAACCCAGAAAAAGACACAGAATCCGAAGAACAACTCAGAGCTTGTTCTCTCAACAATGTCAGGCTCCGGTAGAGGTTCGCGAGAACCGCAGGACCAAGCGCCACGGTCTTGCCACTAGACAACAAAGCTGCAATTGGGAACGTTTCTTTTCTCATGCTTTCGCGACCATTTGTGGCAAAAACGTACCTTGATAGCCACAGAGAGAGAAACGCTGCGTGTTCTTCGAGCCCATTGTCGCTCTGTTTCTCCATGTGGGTCTTCATCCAAGCAGAGTGTGTGGACTTTTTGGCTCTGGATTTTGACATTTGAAGTCTCTGCCTCTTTAATTCTTCCACAATACCCACCAAATCACGCCGGAGAGCGGCGGGGTCGGGCGCCCCCCTTCCCCGGTGCCGGGAAAGCAGCCGAGACCCGCGACGTCCTCGAGCGTGACCGTGGCCTCTCCCCAAGGGAACACGAACGTGTTGGTGTCGGGACACCAGTGCTCGACGAGCCCGAGAATCAGGTCCTTGTTGCAGTGGATTTCGTAAGTAGAGCTCGTGATGGCGTCGCAAATGGCGGTTCGGTTCCAAACGGCGCCGTAGCTTCCGGCGAGCCGCTCGACCCATTCCTGCCATTTTGTAGAGGGTTGTGCCCAACCCAAGTTGATTTTCGAAGGCCATTCTAGTTCGGTGCTGTTTTTGGAGGAAATCGCCATGGCCTGGTGGTTGGTTCCGGCACATGGTTTGAGGAATCTGGCGATTCTGATGGTGGATTTTCCGTTTGATGGGTTGATCATTTCCTCGTCCCTGACTTGGTAAACGTAATCTTCCATAGCTGTATCTGAGAATGGAGAGTGACCGATGAGAAGCTTGGAAAGGAAGACGAAGAAGCGACCGATGAGAAGCTTGGAAGTAAAGGGCACTTCTCAATTCTCAAGAGGAAATAAATTGGGCCCATATTTAGTAAGTGATTCGATTGTTACTATGTTTTTTGGGTATCTAATATTTTGTCTATCTCACAGAGCATACAAGAGTTTCACAAAACAAACACTCTAGAAAGCCCTTTTCTTTCTAAAAACCCTCCATTGAATCACAGACACTATTGCAGCTCATCATGTTTGATTTTTGTCTTCAGTTGCTATATATCACTGAGATCATCTCACCTCAAGTTTCAGACCACACCATGTGAATGTGTGATGGTGCCGTAGCTAGTATCATCAAGCATTGACACTAATTAAATCATAAGAATTGTATTACATGTCAAAGTGTGTAATAGAGATTGTACCAGATCATTTCTTATACGAACTTGTATCTTATATTGTAGTTGATCTTTGAGAATTGAGAAATTTCTGAATTCATCTATAAATTAGTTTGTGGGTTGAAGTCCAATGAAACCACATATAGATCCAACTCAAGAACCCAATTGGAGACTTCCAACATCTCAATGACTCCTGATAATGTAGCCTGAGAAGGTGAATGGTTCTTCAAAAAATTCAGGTCATTTACTAGCCCATTTACTTGCAGATTCCAACTTGCCACCAGTAGCAACCAGACATTAAAGATTATATCTTGAACAATCTAGCTGAAGAGGGTGGTTGGCATTAGGATAATCCACCTCCTATAGAGCCTCATTTCTGATTCCTTTTTTGGCATTTCAATTCATTAGGGAGCTCAAAGTTAGACAGCTAAGGCAATCTCTATTTCCATTTGACTCCAAATATGGAACTTGTTCGGTTCTTTCTTTTTCGAATTCAGCCAAAAGTTTTTGGCACGAACTTAGACGAATTCTAATTTAAACTCTTGAGACCAAATTAATAAAGCAGCAGCACCAAAAATCTATTTAATTGTACAAAGAGAGCCTATATATATAGGCAAAAACAGAAGTACAAGACTAATCTATAAATGAGAAAATGATCGAGTTAAGATGTTTGAAAAACTTTATCCGAAGCTTATGAGCTATGCTCAACCACCATTGACAATGTGAGAGCTATGATATTAAGGCTTTGAAATACCAATGAAGGAGGAATTTCATTTGGACTTTTAACACACCATTGACAATTTTAGATGGTTGATTGAAAATCATGTTGAGTATGAATATCATCAAATACATAAATGATTTTATGAATATGTCACAGATTGATTCGATGATGAGAAAGAGCTAAAAGGCATATGAGTTTAGATGTTTGACAAAATTGATTGATAGCTTATATGCTATGCTATTCTCTGCCACCATTGACAATGTGAGAGCTATCTTGACAATATTATGAGAGCTATATTCAAAGCTATGAAAACGAAGCATCTGTTTTGGACTTTAACAAATCATATTGTTATTTCATTAGTATAGTAGTATAATTCATCACCAATAAATATCAAATCACATAACACATAAATCAACAGAAACAAAATCACAAAAAACAAAAAAAGAATAATTATACTGAACTCTTAACTATGTATGCAACAATGGATCATATATCTAGAACAAAACGGCAACAGCAGTGGCCAAGATGGCCGTGAAGACACCAGCGGAGGCAACAATCGATGTTGCAGAGCTCGGAGATGAGCCGGAAGGAGTGGTGGTTGATCCCGGAGAAGAGCCAGGTCCGGCGGCGGCGGCGAGGACGTTGATCTTCAACTCCTGGCCGTTGTTGCAGTGTCCAGGCTTCGTGCAGATGAAGTAGTTCATGCCGGCGGTGGTGAGGGTGATGTTGGCCGGACCGGCGGTCGTCAACTTCAAGGGGTTGGTGGTGATGCAGTCGTCGGCGGCCTGTGCCGTCACCTGAGCGACGTCGTGTACTCCAGTTACGAAATTGAAGACTGTAACAACACAAAAATTAATCCATCAATAACCAAAACAAACCAAAAACCAAACACCAATCAAATTTTTACGAACATGGTTAAGATAATTTCTTACCAAGAACATCACCGACGTAAAAAGTTTTGCCCACGGCCCAGTTATCGTAAACTTCGTCGTTGGCGGCGGTGGGGGAGGTCCAGCCGGTGGCGTCTCCGACCACGTAGCTCGCAGCTTCTGAGCTCTGGAACAGAGCGGTGGCCACAAGGACAGCCAAAGCGAAAGCCATGTTCAATGATCTTGCAGCTGCCATTTTCGTGTGTTCTGTTCTCGGTCGCCTCTGTTGTGAAGAAGGTGTGAGTGATGAGGTACAGAGCAGAGTTATGGTTCTATTTATAACAGGGGGATTTGAGATTTGAATTTCTTGTTCTATTTCTGGCCGTTGGATGGGAGACACGTGGAGGAAACATGGTTCTGTTTGTCGTCGGATTGCCGTGTGAGGACTAGCCGTACGTGTTTGACTTGTGTGACGACCTGGTCAACTTTCATTTGTTTTGGTTGGAAAAAGTCCATGGAAGTGGGCAATGCCAAGATTATTAAAATGGTAAAGAATTTTTAGGGGCACCAAAAATTAGTAAAGTACTGTGTGTTTTAGACTTTAGTTTAAGGCAAAGACCAAAACAGTC
This sequence comes from Pelargonium cotyledonis, assembly GCA_036897625.1. Classification (NCBI taxonomy): domain Eukaryota; kingdom Viridiplantae; phylum Streptophyta; class Magnoliopsida; order Geraniales; family Geraniaceae; genus Pelargonium; species Pelargonium cotyledonis. The sequence goes on from JAYMTA010006904.1 coordinate 6,810, forward strand.
TCGGAGGTAGACGGCCATTTATTTGTATTAGATGTGGCAGATCGGAGTTTGTTTTGATTTGTTCGGATTTTGATTAAAATGAAACAATTAAAATTTAACTTAAGATGTTTGTATATTGCACTTTTTTGTGGATTGAAATACTGAATTGTATTTGATTCTATTATATAAAATTTGAATCTCTAATGCAAAATGAATAGATTCATCTCATGCTTTGAAATTAAGATTCTTCTCGGCTTCTTCTGGTGGTCATTCTTCTAAATTGTCCCTCTATTAGAAAATCAACCTATTATTTCTATAGAATTAGGGAAAAGTATTTTTTTTTCATATATAATTTTTTACATGTATTTAGTTTTGCTAATGAAAAAAAAAATTGCTCTCTAAAAAATTTTGCTAATGAAAATGTTTATGCCACGTAGAAAATGGATAAATTTCAATATTCTGATGAATTTATTATATATGTTAATATTTTGTACCTATTTTATTAGAGATTATAAAAAAAAATCGTTTAATTTTTTGTCGTGAAATTTGATGTATTATAAAAACTTTTCTGCAACTTGTTAGTGTATAACTCATAAACGTTTGTACACTAAAAATCGTAAATATAATTTTGTTCACTTAAATCGATAAATGTAAGTAAATAAATTATATTATTAAAATATATCCATTTTCTATCCTTAACATTTTCATTAGTTATACTAAATACATGATATAATTTAAAACACGAAGATATAATGAAATTTTGATGACCTCAACAAAAAGGACTTTTATCCAAAGCCCTCCTGTAGGTTGAGCCACATAGGATATATAGGTCGTCTATTGTTTGGATAAATTTTTGAGCAACGAATCTTTTGAGATAAAACTCCCGTCAACTCTCGTGGGAGCTCATGGAACCATGAGCTATTGTATGCTCTTATTGTTTCCTTGTGAAATTACTCATGCAACTTCCTTAAATGTAAAATTTCGGTGCATGATTGGATTCTTAATATTGCATAGTTTTTGTTATTTTTATTTGATGGTCGACCAATTTAGTTAATGATCAACCTTATTCAGTCGGTGATCGACCACATTTATATAATATTGGTTATGGTTTGATGGACGACCATTAATTCAATTTAAGAAAAAGTTTCAATTTGGTCCTCGAACTTTGATGTTTTGTCCTACTTTGGTCCCTAAATTTTTTTTAACCAAAAATAGTCTCTGAACTTTCTTGTTTGGCTCCAATTTGGTCCCTGAACTTTGCTTTGACCCGAAATGGTCTCTAAACTTTCACATAATTACCCAATTTGGTTCTTGAACTTTCACATATTGACCCAATTTGGTCCTTTCCATTAGAGCTTATATCAAAAGTTTAGGGACCAAATTGGGTCATTATGTGAAAGTTCAAGAATCATTTCAGATCAAAACAAAGTTCAGGGACCAGATTGTGGCGAAACTTGAAAATTCAGGGACTATTTTTGATTAAAAAAAGTTTAGGCACCAAGTTAGGACAACACATTAAAGTTTAGGGACCAAATTGAGACTTTTTACTTCAATTTGTTAGATCAATAGCTCTTGGTTGGGCTAGTAATTTGTTATAGCTAGCTGTTGGCTAACACCTAGATGCATCACATAATGTCATGAAAAACGAGTTAAATAAGTAGTACCAAATACTAGTATTTATTTGGCGCAAAATAGAGTCCTTATTTCATAATTCTCTTGGTTCAATCAATATTTTAGATGTTGCATTCTATACATAACTACGTGAGTGAGATACTTCGTATGGACTAACTAAATTTCTAAATATAAAAAACAAGATACGAATATTCACATTGTGTGGTGCTTTTGTCATACTTATTCAGTGAATTGGTTTTTCACATATGTTTATGAAGCTAAATATTACTAAACTAGTTATAAAATGCAAATATATGGATAACAAATGTAAAGTTCTGTCACTTAGAACACTACAAGAATTTGACCCACTCGTTGAAAATGGCGTCAGAAATTTTAAAATAATAATAAAAATAAAGTTACCTTTATTATTTCCGACGACATTACATTTTGGCATCGGAAATAAGTAATTTTCTTGTAGTGTAAATACTAGTATCCTTGTAGAGTAGCCAGAATGCAAGTAACATTAATTGCCACCATCTTGCTCAAATCTATAAATTGAATCTCACTTGACCTCCATTTCTCATATACATTAATATTTATCATATTTATGCAAATTAATTATCTTTTGTAAGTATATACAATTTTCTTGCTTTTTCTCCTCAATTTCTAGTGTTGAAACTTGAAATTAAGTAATTGGTGGTAATTAGATATGGAGATGGAGTTGTGGCCTAAAATGGCCACAAAAATAGAGCTTGAATGAGAAGGAGGATCATATTATAGCTGGTCAACTTCTGAACTTCCTATGCTTGCTCAGGCTAAGGTTGCTGCTGGTTTCTTTACTCTGCAACCTCGCGGCTTCAGTTTTCCACACTATCAAGATTGCTCCAAACTTGGCCATGTTCTTCAAGGTACGTACACAATTTTATTTTTGTTTGATTTTGGGATAGCTATTTTGTGTATCAATAATTTTGGATGCTGGTTCTGTGAACTTTAGTTTTGAGGTTGTTCAGTAAAGAACAAAGTCCCACTCTTTGTTACCAGAAAACTGTAACAGAGAGCGACTTTCGTTCCAGAACTTTTCGTTCTGAAGTAACGTTTTCGAATGGAAAAATTTATGTTCCCACTTGAAGAAAATATTATATATGAAAAAACTAACTTTTTTTTCTTCAGTAAAATCATCCATATGCAAGAAAAAAACAAAGTTTTTTCTTGAATATATGTTATAAATCAAAGTATTTATGGAATTTTAACTTTGGATTTAATGATGTTATTATTATTTATGTTGATTATTTTATATGTCATAAAATTTATTTTACTAAATTAATATTTCACATTTCGAACAAACGTTCTAAAGGAGGCTGCCCTTAACGTTTCAAAATCTAAAATTAATACTAACATTTGGCGTTTTCGTTTCCGTTCCACGAACGGCAAACAAGGTAACTCAGGTCTCACACTATTCACACAAATATACAATCTATGCATTTTTTTTTATCAGCAAACAAAAGTTCTCTTTTATAAGAAAGAGAAGGAAAAGAGTACAAGGTGAAAAAAGGCTTAAAAGTCTTACAAGGAGAAAAAGTCAACAAGAGACTTTTGGGTTCCCAAACAACTCGGGAAACAA
>JAYMTA010006905.1:0-10020 GCA_036897625.1 Pelargonium cotyledonis
GTTACCAACACAATGCTTGTCATTTCACCAAATCTACTTACAATTGCCTATGGATACCTAATATCCATTGTTTTGACACGGTTGCTAAACTTCTTTGTTAATCTAATGACCTTTTAGCCAATAGCTAGTTGCCATGTGGCATACATAAAATATACATGACAAAAAGCTGCATGTATGGATCATCAGCTCCCTTTAAAAAGTCATCTATTATTGGTTGAATAATATTTTAATACTTTTATCAAATTAATGAATATTTATTTTCATTAAGATGATATTATTTTGAAACTCATAATTATATTTTAATAAAACCTACTAATTTAATAAATGTAAATAATTTATGATGAATTTATTTTGGCTTAAATTCTTGTTATTTGACCGTTTCAATATTTAATATACATAAATGTTATTTTAATTATAATTTAATTTTTTACGCTATAAGTTTTGGAGTATTGAATTAATATTCGAAAATCATATGTTTTTCGAATGAAACATATGATTTTGTCATTAATTTTTCTTGTATGTCGATTTCAATTGGTTCTGTTTGTTTTCACCATTTTGTTTCTGTCGTGCATGGGAAAAGCCCATTGTCAACCAACTCTCCGGCGAGTTACCTTTGTCCGATTTTTTTTGTTGCTTTGGGAAAACTCTCCGTCCACCACCTTTACGGCGAGTTATCAGTAATTGTTTACAACTAATTATTTTAACACATTCACTCAACTATATGTTAAGAGAAAATTTTATCTTTTAAAGAAAATATTAATTTCACTGAAGACAAAAGAAGTATTACAAACTCCGTTAGAAACAAAGGTAACATTTAAGAAATACACGAACAGAAGGAACCTTGGTTCAAAAATCACAAAAGCTGATGTTAAAAAAAATCACAAAAATTCAAAATAGCACCTATATGGCATGTAGTTATATCAAATCTTAATATATATACTCACACTGTCATCGTTAGTGTAGTGCTGCTGCATTTGCACTTGCCCGTCTCACTCCTGGACAAATTCTCCAGCTTTTTGTGCTTTGAACTGTATTAGGATATTTTTCATACGCTCAAACTCGAAACCTTTTAACTCCCATTACGATACATGCTCTGAGAAACTCATGAGTCATACTGCTGCTCACCTTTCTTTTGCTCCAAGGATACGACATTAAGGAATTGTTGCAGGCATCTCAATAAACTGACGAGAGAATAGAAGAGAAGATAACAATATATTGTTGAGCAAATATATTTGATTGGTTCAACTGTTAGGTGAGGTGTTCACACTCATTCCCTCTATCTAAGAAATAGCCTCTCTGACCACCGTAGCTTTTACCATTGTCGACATCTTCTCTTTGCCATACCACCACCAGCAACGACCTCCATTGCATTTGTGGGCCCAATACTATTGATAATAAATGTTAAGAATAAATGCCTCTTGAGTGAGATCAAAATATATATCTCACATTTTATTTTTTGTGTTTAAAATTATGACATAATTCGTCAAAATTATAGGATACTATTAAAATAATTATAAAAAACGTGTTTTTATACTATTTTACCATTTATATTTTTCAAAAAAAATATTATTCTCTTCTTTCTCTTTTGATAAACCTATGCAAATGAATTCTACTTGCCCGGCTAATTCCAACCAAATTCACCCACTTCAATAAATAAAATAAAAAATTTACAATCTCATCCATTTAACGTCAAATTAAAAATACTCAGCTTGATAACACAATTGGACCTCCAAAACCACAACAACAATTATCAACTATAGTACTCAGAATTCAAAGATCGAGTGTGTTTGTTTCATGGTTGGAGATGGACGTTCTGGAAAAAGATATAAGCGAAGCGAGTGATGAAATCACGCGCCTCCACATGTCTCTAAGGCGTTTGAAACTTTTGATTCGACGTTAAGTGTTGATTTAAGTTTTGACTCAGTCATGTATTTCGTCGAATGGAGCTGGATTATCATTTAGTTGTTTTTAAAAAATGATATCAACCCCATCTCTCTTTCTGTCTCTCTCTCTCTCTAGTATTTTTTGATGTCTGAACTTTGAAATGGAGTGGAATCCGAGCCGCTGAGAATAGACGCCAAAGAATGATGAATATATAAAAGGAAAATAGTAAGAAAACGTTTTTTCATTTAATTATTTTATTGTTATTTAGTTCTACCGGTGACAATCAATTTTAATGAATTATGTCTTAAATTTAACAGAATAGATCTCACGCAAACACAATGCTCTATAATTTGACACGCATGAACAAAAATAAATTCAATAACCATATTGGAGCAAGTGAGATAGTAGAAGAACCTCAATGTCAAAATGGTAGTTTTGATTTTCTATACCGCTGGCTCCCAGGAGACCTGTACAACAAATGGGCCCACATTCTCAAACCAGCAAAAAGATGGGCCCATTCTCCCCTTGGGTTCAATGAACCTGCCCTCCATTCCGTCGACGTGGGCGAGACCCATCCCTTTCCCTCTCTCTCTCCACACCATTCCGCCACGTGTCCGTCCAGCCGAGGCACGCTACCGGGCCTTCCCGGTCACCAGCGCAGCAGTCATCAGTCAGCAAAGCAGCAGCAGCACCGGAGCCGTCTACGCATCCAGGTTCATTATCTACCATTCTCCGTTAAAACCCTTCCCTCTTCACCCACCTGTTATTCACCTTCTCCATTTTCTAGGGTTCGCTTTGTCTTGGCATGGAATCATCTGCTTCTTCAACAACAACCACCTTCTCCGCTCGATTTCGCTACTTCGGCTGTGGCTTCTTCAGGCGCTGTTGTCGCTGTCGCTGCTTCTGCTGCTTCTACACCTAAGCTTTTCTTCTCAACCTTCGAATTTGTTTGCACCGACTTTACTGTATTTTGTTCGGATTTAGCTTTTTCTGTTTCATGGATTTGCCGCATGCTCAATCGGGTCTGTCTCTGGGACTCAATTCGCACACCTCGCATGTTCCTCTTCTCACGGACGCTCCGATCTCCAAGCCGGTCGAGTCTGTGCCGTTTCCGCTCCAATTGCTCGATCGGAAATCTGAGGTGACTGGGTTCGAGAATGGGAAAGACCATTGTGAAGAAAAGCAGTTTAGTATCTTAGGACAGCCCATGTGCTTGAAGCGGCCGAGGGAAGGTCAGTGCTTGCCTATGCCTTCAAATCCGTCCAAGCAGGCTGCGGTGGATTCTGGGCACGAGGCTAGACGGGCGGCTGTACGGGCGTGGGGGAACCAGCCGCTGGGGGTTGCTGATAGGGAGATTTATGATATAATGGAGAAGGAGAAGAAGAGGCAGTTCAAGGGGATTGAGTTGATTGCTTCCGAGAATTATGTGTGCCAGGCAGTGATGGAAGCTCTGGGAAGCCATTTGACAAACAAGTACTCAGAGGGAATGCCCGGAGCTAGGTACTATACTGGGAATCAGTACATTGATCAGATTGAAACGCTTTGTTGTGAGCGAGCTCTGGCTGCTTTCAGTCTTGATCCTGAGAAGTGGGGTGTGAATGTTCAGCCTTATTCGTGTACATCTGCAAATTTTGCTGTGTATACGGGTCTATTGCTGCCAAAAGATAGGATTATGGGATTGGATTCACCATCTGGAGGGCATTTGAGTCATGGGTATTATATGGGAAGTGGGAAGAAGGTTTCGGCTACATCTATATTCTTTGAGACTCTTCCTTATAAAGTGAATCCCCAAACTGGGTATATTGACTATGATAAGCTGGAAGACAAGGCCCTTGATTTTCGTCCAAAGATACTTATTTGCGGTGGGAGTTCCTACCCCCGAGAGTGGGATTATGCTAGATTTAGGCAGATTGCTGATAAATGTGGAGCTGTGCTAATGTGTGACATGGCTCATATCAGCGGTCTAGTCGCAGCTAAGGTTTGAATGCTTCTTATCCCAAATTCTTTAAATTGGAGGTTTAGATTGTTCATTCTTTATTAAACTGAACTAGGATGCAACGTGTTTTCTCTATGTAGTTTGTGTGAAACACTTATGAGTTAGGGATAGGGTTGAATTTAGTTAATTGATTCATTTCAAAAGCTATAGTGTTTTTTTTTTGTTGTAAGAGTGAAACTGCCACTACTGTAGAGACTGTTAGTTTATAGGATTGGAATTTGACAATCTTCCCTCATATTGGGGATATATTTAGCTGTTGATAAAAAAAGTTACATTTGATTCTCTAGTCTCAACATTTCAATATGAATATGCATGTGTATAAGGTCCATGACTTGGGCAGGCTGTGCCTTGGACCTCAAAGCCACACTATGCTCAACCTGATATAGGGAGTCCGGACTAATACTTGTATATTGACTTTGGGTTTGGCAGCGGATGGCATAAACATAAAATCAGGAAATTAAAATAAAAATATCAAATATTTGCTTTTGCATAGAGTTATATGAAGTTAATGATCTTATAGTAATTTTGAATAATCAATCCCTTGTTGATTTTTCGGTTGGGGTATACTTTACATGTGGCAAGAAAGGCTGGGCATGGTCATGAAACGTAAATTGTCATTTCCTTTTGTCTACATAAGCTATCATTTGTATATTTCCCATGTAATAGAGCAGCAAAGTCCTTGATCACATAATCAGAAAATTAATGTCAATGATTGTTAGGTATTCAAAGGATCATTGGAGTATATCTTTTGTATCGTTTCCATGTAATAGTGTTTGATCTTTAATTAATCCCATATGCGAGGTAGGTGGAGCAAATAGTACAAACACAAAATCAGGAATTTAATGTCAAACAATGTCCAGTATTTGCAAAGAACTATTGAAGTTTACACTTTACAAATCTTAAGTTATCTGAGAATCACATTTCTCTGTTGATTTTTGTTATCACAGTGGTGGATGTAGCAATAGAGGTTATTGTAGCTTTAAAATGTAGTATGTCGTTTTTTATTTACCTGCTGTCCTGTTTTGTGAATATTCTACAGCTAGTTATATTTCTCTGTGGAAGAAACTCAATTTCCCTAAAACTGAACTATCTAGATTGGTACTAATACACACACATATGCTTATAAATCATAAAAATGTTAATAGTTTATTGTAGGATTCTAAGTAAGCAAAGATAAAAAAGGAGTCACATTACTGCAGTTCAGAAGCTCTAGTCTTCTGAATTGGTTTTAACCTGCAGGCACTCTTAGAAAGATGGATGGGTCATAAATTACGTAAGCCTCACATTCTTTCATTGTGGGATATGTTAAACACTTCACTTCACGTGCAAGCTGGATAAAAGAATTGACCCAGCATGTGTAGGGAGGCAACAATGACGAGTCACTAGGCCTAAACCAAACCAGCTCAGATACCATGTTAAGCTTGACTCTAATCCAAACACTCAAAACATTAGGTATGGGGCCCAACTAACATATCTCACATTCCTTTAATATGGGATATGTTTTTTATCATGAGATTTCTTTTTGTTTTTGAAGTTCTGAGTTATCCTGTATTGTTCTAGTCTTTGAGTTGCTTTCAGGATTTGGTAATAAATCATGGTTCTAGCTGCAAAGTGTATTTTTGGTTCCATTTTTATGAAAGAAGGAACATGGTGACATTTTTCTTACCATCATTTTTGTTTTCCATTTTCTTTCACAGGAATGTGCAAGTCCATTTGATTATTGTGATATTGTTACCTCAACAACTCACAAAAGTCTCCGAGGTCCTAGGGGAGGTATTATCTTCTACAGAAGAGGAACAAAGTCTAGGAATCAAGGCTTTCTCTCTAATCATAGAAATGGCAGTAACCAATATGATTATGAGGAAAAGATAAATTTCGCTGTTTTTGCATCTCTACAAGGGGGTCCTCACAATAATCATATTGCTGCTCTTGCCATAGCATTGAAGCATGTAGCCACTCCAGAGTATAAAGCATATATGCAACAGGTGAAGAAAAATGCTCAGGCTTTGGCGTCTGCTCTATTAAGAAGAAAGTGCAGATTGGTGACTGGAGGTACAGACAACCATCTGTTGCTCTGGGATCTAACTGCTTTGGGCTTAACAGGTATGTATTGCTGCCCAACATCCACTCAAATATACTCTACATGAAGAGCAAATTGATACTTTTCCTGATGATTGCTAATATGGTATTGCATTAAGGTGCATAATTTTGTGTTCACACTTCAGATTCCCTCTGCATCTGAATAAAGTTCAAAATAACATATTATTACTGATTATTCTGCTCATTTCCTTTTGTTGTTCTATCTTATAAAGTAATCAAGAATGTGTCAACATGACAGGTTTTATTGATTTAGCAAATTAGCTTGATAGGTGTGCTGGTTTGTGAAATCTTTTTTTGCAAGTTATTTTTTTTCTTGGATTATATTTTAAAATCTGCTATCTCATTCAATGTAGCTATTCTACAGAAACATCCATGCCACGTTGATTTTAAATGACTAGTGCTTCCAATGTGAATTGTACTTCATACTAGAAAAAAGAAGATTAGTTGTGCAATTGTTGCCCGCTTTTCATTTGATTATCAAGTCAGCTTGCATGTTGAGAATTAAAAAAACTCTCTCTGAGCTGTTTTGGGGACCCTAGATCCATGCTAGCTTGGGACATAGTTTGAGTTGGCTACAAAAAAAGTTTCTCTTTGATTATTTCTCAATTAGATTTATGATTCAGATTTGTCCTAAACTTTAGGTACAACTAATTTTAAATAGTCTGTTTTGTTAGATTCATAATAAAACTTTGCTCTACTTTTAATCCATTGGTGTCATCTTAGTTATGCCTTTTGCTTTAGTGGTAAAAAGCTAATTGGCAGAAGTAGTTGCATATGAAGTACCATACATAAAAACATTACTTTGTTATAGAGGATCTGATGTTTTGGCCTCCACATTTTTTGGATAGCTAGCTTCAAGAGATCGTTGATTATGATAACGACATAATATATATGTTTGGATTGTGTTACAAATTTGTTTCTACTAATCTTTGTAAAATATATATCTAGTATAATTAGATTTTAGTTACTGATGCAATCAAATACTTTGCGGTCTTAGTTCTCAGTGTTATAAGTGGTGATAGTTCTGTTTCCCCCTTAATCTATCTCTCTCTCTCTCTCTCTCTCTCTCTCTCTCTCGATATATTTGAAATTACTAAATATGAAATAAGTGGGTTTTTATATGTGTCTGATCAAGAGAATATACCACACTATGCTTTGCCTAATTGACATAGTTAATTAATTTGCTTTAGTATCTAAGTTTTGTAATGTATGAGTAACTACAACCTTATTTTGTCTTATGCGTATATGATGCATTTCAATTATTTTATCCTTATATTATCAATGGTGCTTTGATCAAGTGAATTATTTGGGCAATATTTGGTTTTTCCTTTTCTGTTCAGTTTTTTCCGTACATAGTGTGGTTGACAGTCTTACAGCTGTTCTTACCACTTCATACTCTTAATTTTGTCTAATTAGAATCTGGTATACAGGCAAGTACTATGAAAAGGTCTGTGAGATGTGCCACATCACTGTCAATAAAAGTGCCATATATGGTGACAATGGTGCTATATGTCCGGGCGGCGTGAGAATTGGTAAGAAATATTGATTAGTTCTTGAATGAGTGTCGTCATGGTCATGTATGAATTATCAAAGGAGATGTTTTATATTTCAATCACTTTATAACCTTTCTTTTTATGTGACATAGGTACTCCTGCTATGACCTCAAGAGGTTGTTTGGAGAATGATTTCGAGACAATTGCTGACTTTCTCCTCAGGGCAGCTCAGATCACAAGTATGGTTCAGAGGGAATATGGAAAATTGCAGAAAGAGTTTATCAAGGGTCTTCAGAACAACAAAAATATCATCGACCTTGGAAACCGGGTGGAAGCATTTGCTTCCCAGTTTGCTATGCCAGGATTTGATGTGTGAATATGTTAGGAAGAGGCAGCCTACATATATTTATTGCATATGTGGCTTAATGTCACTGGACATGGTAATCTATCCAAATTTTTTATTCCCTCATTCATCTCATTATATTAAATCATGGAAAGCTAGTCACAGCTTGGAAATTTAGCTTGAGTTTTGTAAGTACCTCTTGCACAGAAGTGCCTGTCTAATCTTTTTTATTTTGTAAAAATTATACAGAAGGCTTTATCTCTTTGTTCTTTTTTCTCTCTTAAAATGTGTGCTAAGGGGCAACCGAATTCTGATATTTGGTTAAATATGTAGCAGAGTATGGTTATAAGCTGTAATTAGATACAATGATAGATGAGGAAGCAGCTGTTACTTGAGAGTTCTATATAAATACATGTCTCTATCTTTTTTGTGCTACCATTACTTGGAGAAATGATGTTTGGCATCTTTTTGTATGTGTAATTGAAGCTTGAAGCCTCCAGAGCAGCTTTATTCTGTTGTTTTTTTTATGGTAAAGCATAGTGTGCCTCCTTTGATTATGTTTTGTGGAGTGAGACAGGCTTTCCATTGTATAGTGGATGATCACATATTCTCTTCACTATATAAAGGGGATACAAAATCTGGAAACATAATGCTGTTGTAGTTTTGCTTTTATTTTCTTGTGTTATTGATGTTGCTGTTGCTGTTTGTGGTGCATCAATTGCATGCAGTAGTGTATTGAAAGAGAACTCATGAGTTTGTTTGTTGGTTGGAATGGAATCTAAGTCTGCAGCAGCAGCTGCAGCAACCCAACATTTGTTGCACAGCACAGCACAGCAGTGATAGTTTGTTTGTATATACTAGTAATTCTTTTTATTATTACTTTATACTAATAAATAGTAGTATAATGGTAGTCCTAGTTAATTTAGTTAGGAAATTCGTTTTTGGGAGGAACCCTGTAAGGGAGGCAAGCCATGAATTTCCGGCAAAGGGACAAAAAGCATGATCAAATTTAAAAAAGATATGGTTACATGCCATCTTCTGGACAGTGACTCTTCCCTAAAACACTATTGATTCTGTTTTCTCATTTTATTTTATTTTATTTTATTCTTTAGTTTTGCCTGCCAACCCAAAAACAAAAGAAACACAGTGAAAAAATGATGATTAGAAGCAGTAGAATAGTTGTGGCAGGCTCCTCTCCTCCTCCTACTGCAGCAGCAGCAGCAGCAGCATTTCCATTCAATGTGATCTCAGAATCAAACAAAAGCTTCACACACAAAACACTCACACTCAGAGGATGCAAAAAGAGGGTTTGCTTTTGTTATTCAAATGCCAACAAAAGAGACAGCCCAGGAAGGATTCTGTTTGATAATCTCAGTTTCTTTCTTGGGTAGGGTACCATCCCAAGAACTTGACATTTCAAAATTATATTCTTTTCATTTTCATGCCAATTCTCTCTACTAGCTGCTACTGCAGCAACTAAACATAAAACAAATATACTAGTAAAACTGTGAAAGATCAAATTTGAATATATATATAGAGAGAGAGAGAGAGAGAGAGAGAGAGAAGGGCCAGAAACTATAGAAGTACAAGCAAACCCCACCCAACAACTAATCATATAGTAGTAATTTTTTTTGTTGTTGTTGATGCTGTGCTGTGCTGTGCAAGCATTGTGTTTTTAAAATGAAAATGAAAATGAAAGTCTATGATCTATGGCTGCAAAAGTCCAAAAGCTTCTTCCTGCACTCAACAATTTCGTCAAAGAAATCATCAAGCTGCGCAACAATATTATCAGCCCCAGATCTCAACACCCCAAAGCATCCCTTCAGATTCTCCACTCTCTCCCTTATCCCCACCTCCGCCTCCCACTCCACACCGCCGCCGGCGCTTCTCTCCAGCTCTCCTCTCAGCTCTTCCATCGCTATTTTTGATCTCCTGAACTCGTACAGTAATACTCCGGCCCGGCCGTTTATCTCTCCGGCCACTCTCTGCTGCAGCCTGGCCGTCGATATCATCAGCGCCGATCCGAAGAGCACGCGTCCCTCGCAGCCTCCCCTTACCAAATTGGAGTCCGGCCAGCTGTAGACGAGGCCGTAGAGGAGGATCATGAGGAGGAGCGAGCTCACGTTCCTCATTGCGTACAGCACTCCCCTGAAGCCGTTGAATCCGTTGAGCTTCGATTCTATCGACACCTTCTCCTCGAATCG
>JAYMTA010006906.1:0-10018 GCA_036897625.1 Pelargonium cotyledonis
TATAATAATGTTTCTCTCGAAAAGTTATATGAAACCAAAAAAAAAAATTATGTCAATCGGACATCCGAGCACGAAAATATGAATTTTTAAAATTTAGATCGTAAAATAAAAAGTAACTTAACGGTAAAACGGATGGAACATGACGGAAGGTACGATCGGGGTTCACTTTCAAATAATGGAGGTACTAATCCAGTTCATTTCAAAGTAGAGATACTAATTCAGTCTATTATTGATAGTATAGATACCCCTAAAATAATTAATTCTTGTATATATATTGATATGAGATTACTCGCAACCACACATGCCCCTGCAGTGAAAGGACATGAGGTGGGATCCAATAAGTTTTAGAAGAAAAAAGAAAGATTTTGAAACTAAAAATGAGTCACGATCTCCTCGAAAAAATATTAACCCTCTAAAATACTAACCCTGAAACATTTGTGCAAAATGCATAGTAATTAATGGGGACAAAGGCACATATGCTCTCCTTTTGATGTTGACCCAACACAATGGCATATAAAATCCTCACGACTACAACATAGTATTGAGTTAAAATCCTATTTAAGCTTCTTTTATGTATTATTAAAATTTTCAAATGATCTATTTTTCACACGAAATTTAACAAGTTCATTTAATATTTTTTTCTTATTATTTAATTATCGTCATCAAAATAGTTTACAACTTTAGCTACTAAAGTCTAAAACATTAATTTGAAGCCAACCTCGACTAGGTCTTAGGCTTATAGGTTACTAGTCGAATTCAAAAATAAAAAATAAAAATTTACATGTTATGTTATATATAAAGGATGGTCCACAAGGATTCAATAGTAGCAACTCTCTTTAAATGCCTATCGCCATCGCCAACCATATTTGCATGTAGTTGGTCCTTCATGAATTCCATTTTTCACTACTCATCCATCAATTATTAGCTAAACGAAACCAACATTTGAACTAACTTTTTTTTCTTTTGGTCTAACAACAATATAATTGTATACCAAGTCCGCACATTTTTACAAATACAATCATAACGACAAATCGTTCGTTTCATTTACATAATACGACACCAAGTAACATTGCTATTAAATTAGTAGAGCATAGGCTACTACTGTTGTGTTAATAAATAATATTGAACCTAATATTAGTTATTGATTCCTCTAATCTCTTATAATAGCACATCTCTATAGAGATCAATTTCATTCGAGGTAGACGAAGACCTGAAATTCTCTATCCAAAATATAGGGGATGGAGAAATTTGTTTGATTCCCGATTTAGGACGATAATGGAAATTCTATTATCCATCCTGCCCCGTTTCCAATTAAATTTATTATATATATAATTTTAGTTTTTGTTCTTAATAAAAAAATCATTTAATAAATTTAGTACTTGTAAATTCATAATTTAATTACTACGAAGACTTGTTGGGCCAAATAATTTAAACGTTTTGTATTTCATTTGATGTAGATGTGACAAAATTTTTGCTCGGGTCGGTTCAGGTCAGATCAGGTTAGGTTGATGAACCCTAACCCGACCCACTATGGTTGTAGGGTTAGGGTTAGGTTTAGGCATAAAATCCATTGTTTTGTGAATATCTCCGATCCAACCCAAATTTTTTAAAATTCACCATATCCGACTCCGACTACGACCCGTGTTTTTTTTTGGTTGATAAATGTAGACCTGACCCTGACCCTAAACCTTTAGGCTTTCGGGTACTCGGTGGGTCGAGTACCTTATTGTCATCTCTAATTCAAGGTATCGGCTTCAAACCTCAAAGCCAATTGTACTGAGTTGTGATGAAATTTTGAAAAATGAGAGAACTATCCATGTTGTATAACAAAAGTGGGGGAGGGCATTTAGGTCGTATTTATCTAAGTTATGTCGATTCTAGGGCATAGTAGAGATACATTAATGGAAATGAAGGTGAGGTGCACCTGCCAATTGTACCCTCCGAAATATTAGTCAATATTTGACACTCACTCAGTCTGAGGACAACAACGCAATCTATACTTACAATACAACAACAACAATAATATTCATTTTATTTATTTATTTATTTTTATCGAAACAACAATAATATTCATATATTTGCGATAAGGGAATGTGTCGGCTGTCTCTTTATTTACTGTATTTATTTATTTTTACTTTCTTCTTTTTATTTTATTTTTACTGCCCCAATATTCTTCCCAGTAAAATACAAAGAAAAACGAGTACACGTGACCACGGACTTTTGAAACTACTTGACTACCCCCAGTCTCAATTATTGGGTTTATCAAAGACGCACCGTCACTGATAGAGGGCAATACGGTAATTTCGCGGGCCGTGTTTTTATAGTAACTAGGTAGGTGCATTTCTGGGAGTTGGGAACAACTCGGTGGAATGAGTGATGTTGCTTTTGCTAATCTTTATCTTTTCTGCCACCAATACGATGTCGTATTTGCCTCCTCTGTCATTGTCAATTTCTCATCCCTGTCATTTTTAATTGCAGCAATGAAAAACTCAATTTTTTTTTAACAAAATTTGTACCAAAAACCTGATTTTAATCCTTTTTAGACATAATTGGATTAATGGGAACAATGGGTTTGGGTTGAGTGAGAAAGTTGTAGTTTCTAGATAGAAAAAGGAAAAGGAAGTTTGCATTTTTCTAGAGTTAGAAAGTGAAAGTGAAAGAGAAAGAGAAAGGATTGATTTTGCTGGCTCCAACTCTGTAAAAATCAACTCTTCTCTCACACACATTCCTTACTGTTTCTGTTCTCTCAAAATAACATCTGGGTTTTTAGAGAGAGAGAGAGAGAGAGAGAGAGAGAGGAGACATTTTTTTGGGGTGTGGGGTAAAGGCAACAACATGAGTTGTTAAATTGACTTTTATTGCTCTTTCTTCTTCTTCTTCTTCTTCCACTTGATTTTTGCTTCACAAGGAGTGTTGAAAAGGTACTGTACACTCCTAATTTCTCTCCATCTTTCACAGTTGTGGTATCATTCTTGTGCAATTATTGTCGTCTCCATTGTTTTTTCCTTCACTGAACTGGACCATCCAAGTTACACTCTCCTTTGCTTGCTTTTTTTTGGCTCACTGGGTCTACTTGTTGTGGCTGTTTCATTCTCATGGGTCCTCTCGTTTTTGACTCTATCTTCACTTTTCTATCAATTTCTCTGGGTTTCTGCAAGATTTCTGATCTGGGTCGTGCTTAGATTTGGGTTTCATTTCTGCAGTTTTGAAGTACACCTGTTGTTTGTTGGTTGGTGTGATTCTAGAGAGAAACAGAGTGTGAAAGTTCATGGCAGGAGGTGGAGCTCCGGCGAAGGCTGAAGAGCCGCAACCACACCCGCCCAAAGATCAGCTGCCCAATGTTTCTTATTGCATTACCAGTCCTCCTCCATGGCGTGAGTATCTGATATTCATTTTCATTTTTGTTCTGTATTTGCTTTTAGTGCCAGATTCTTAAGAATTTGTGTCTTTAATCTTTAGCTTATCGTTTGTATATTCTATTGTGGTGTGTTTTGGTTTGGAAATTCTGATTCCTGTGCATCTGTATAGGGATATCTAAAGCAACTTTACTTGTAAGTTGTAATTTGTTAAAGTGTTCTTTGAATATGCTCTAACAGTTCTTCTTTCAATGTTTTTTTTGAGCTTGAGCTACAAAAGGGGTAGCTCTCCCCTATAACACCACCCCAAATAACACACCCCATATCGCATCATATCGCATGTAGGGAGGCTCGAACCTGAGAACTCTAAGGGAATCCAAAGCGCATAACCGCTTGGCCTGCTTTGGTTCTCTGTTTCCTTTTCTTATTTTGTGATTAAAAAAATTCTTAAATTTTGTAAAAAGACCCAGACCACTTTCTGATTAATAAATGTTCATTTTATTTGCCTGGGAAAATCTAGGGTATTGGGACTTTCCTTTTATATATTCTTTTCTTACTTTATTTTCTGAGTGTGGTTTTCGTTCAATTTTATCAAACCTACTTTACCTGTTTGTTAATTGAATTTCCTTTTCAGATTTTTTTCTGCAATTTCCTTTTAGATCACTAATCATGTCATGAAATATTCCCTAAAAAGTCTGTGTTGACTGCTACTACCATGACTATTTAAATCATGTTTTTCTGAGAATTTAATGATATATATGGTTTGTTAATTACACTAGTATTTTTTCTGTAATTAATTGTTGCTTGCATTTTAAATTATGGACTGTGTTTAATGCAGCTGAGGCAATCCTCCTTGGATTCCAACATTATCTGGTGATGCTTGGAACAGTTGTTCTGATTCCCACTTCTCTTGTTCCCCAAATGGGAGGTGGTAATGTAAGATTTAAAATAACAAACTAGCATTGAATGAACAAATCAGTTATTTCATAATACACATGGTATTTTCTCCAATTGTATGACTTAAATTTATATTTATCTGCTGTAGGAGGAGAAGGCGAAGGTGATCCAGACACTACTATTTGTAGCAGGTTTGAACACATTGCTGCAGTCATTGTTTGGTTCTCGATTACCTGCAGTTATTGGAGGATCTTACACTTTCGTTCCGACAACAATTTCTATCATCCTTGCTGGTCGATTCAGCCAGATGAATGAGCCAGACCCCGTAGAGGTATTATGACCTGAATACATTGAATTTTTTATTAAATTATTAAACATGTTAGGAATATTAATGATATCCAGAATTGATACGAGACCCGGTGTAATAATATGTGAACTAAATTACCAGTCAATTTAATAATATGCCCTCTGTAAGGTTTTCTCAATAGCAAATGTAAACAATATGTAGGTGAGATAAATACATCTAAACACCTCATTAATCTTGTTGGATTGTGGTTTACCTATGTGCTCATGTTATTTCAGAAATTTAAGAGGACAATGCGAGCAATACAGGGTTCCCTTATTGTTGCCTCAACTCTACAGATTGTTCTTGGCTTCAGTGGCCTCTGGCGCAATGTCGCAAGGTTGGTCTGAATTATAGCGAACTTCAAACTTGTTTTTTGTTTAATTAGCTACTATTAACTTAGCTTGGCCCTTATTTCAAAAAAAAAAAAACTTTGCTTGGACCATGTTCGAAGCTGTGGTGTAATTCTCAAACAAAGATGAATTTTGGAAGTATATATATTGTCATACTGAAGAAAATATTTAAATACTCTATTGTGATTGTTTTACTCCTATTCCCTGGTTCATTGATATTTTCATTAATTCAGGTTCTTAAGTCCACTTTCAGCTGTTCCTTTGGTGGCTCTAGCTGGTTTTGGGCTTTACGAGTTTGGTTTCCCTGGGGTAATTCTTCTTTTGTGCCTATTATTTATTAGCACAACAAATCTTTTCATGACTACTGGATTTTAACTCTTGCCTGGGTTATTAGGTTGCCAAATGCGTGGAGATTGGACTGCCACAACTTCTTATTTTGGTGTTCGTTTCACAGGTATTGTTCATTGATGTGAGATGCATTGTCGCTCATTATAGTTTTTACCATCTAATATGTTCTCGTATCATTCCTTTTTAGAGTTTTGATATCTGAAACCTTTGGCTCATAATGTTCATTGGTGCATTTAATGCAGTATATGCCACATTTATTACACTCGGGAAAAAATATCTTTGACCGTTTTGCTGTCATATTTTCGGTGGTGATTGTCTGGATTTATGCCCATCTGCTCACTGTGGGAGGGGCCTATAATCACGCGGCGCATCAAACTCAAGGAACTTGTCGTACTGATCGTGCCGGTCTTATTGACGCTTCTCCATGGTATGTTTACCTACCCAGCTGTTCAACCCGATATTTTCTCTAGTGCCAACTGTTTGACTCTGAAAGTGTTAAGACTTCCATATGCTTACTACATGGTTATTCTGTTTGTGGCATCACATGGTATGATAATGTAACTGTAATGTCAATCTGACTCTAAGGAATGATCTAATTCCATGAATCTTTTCACCTTGTCTGATATGGTAGCTTGTGTGGTGAACTCTTTTCATTCTACAATGCACTATTATTTTCGGAACTTGTGTGCTGTGCAGGGGAAAAAGTAAAAGAATCGGTGATTGGTCTCAGTGAATTAATGATTGTATTATAAAAAAATACAAGTATGCTACAGTGGCTACTTGACTCCCTTCATGTTATATATTGAGTTGTATATGAGATAAAATTAGCCCTTCTACAACAAAGAATTATGGTTTAATCTCAAGATCAACTCGCTAAAATATTCAGTGTTGTATTTACAAGCAGGACACAGTATTGTGTGATGACGTGTATTTTAACGAAATTTTGGGCCTGCAGGATAAGAGTTCCATATCCCTTTCAGTGGGGAGCTCCATCATTTGATGCTGGGGAAGCCTTTGCCATGATGATGGCCTCCTTTGTAGCTCTTGTAGAGGTTTGTTTTTCCCTCATCAGTTATTACTTATATGCTAATAATTGAAATGCATGATCATTAACTCCATTTTTCATTTTCTTAATTGTTGCATTATTATTATTTTTTCGTGGTTTTACTTGCATTTCTAGATTCACAAGATTTGTAAAAAAAACAAACAAAAAAAGAAGAGTAGAAGCTATTTCCATATAGCTCAGCTTCATGCCATCTTAAAATCGATGGTTTTATATTTGTAAAATGAATTAAAATAATTGTGTGGCATTTCAACATCTGGGATTTGTTACAACCTATACCTTTAATCATCTTATAGCATTCATGTGAATTCTTCAAACTATAGTTTTAATCATCTGAGTCTGAGCCTTGTTTTCTAACGCCTGCTTACATTTCTCTCATGACATAATCAGTCCACTGGTGCGTTTATGGCGGTGGCAAGGTATGCAAGTGCAACTCATATGCCACCTTCAATTCTCAGTCGCGGTGTTGGTTGGCAGGTATTTTGTTTGTTTCTTTTATTTGGTTGATCTAGTTTTATGATGGAGAATTGAATTCATTTGTTGAAGTGCGGTTCAGTTTTCTTTTGTTATGGGATCAGTCCCTTATATGACCTCTTTATGTTGCATGTCTGCATTCACATGTATTTGCACCCTAAAGAGAAACTTGCTGATATTTGTATGTACCATTGATCCATTTTGCAACTCCTGAAGATAACTAGGACAGAAAAATAAGTGTTCGTAATGATTTCTCCATTTTGTTATATAACATTAACGGCATTCCTCAACAACAACCAGGTTATTTATTTTCAAATAAAGTTGGCGTTCACTGCAAGAATCCTTTAGCAGAACTCCGAGGGACCTTGGTCCCATATTCTCCATCCTGTTATGTTCTCCTTAAGTCATGCGTACCCCTAGTCCTTTTTAGTTTCTCATATCTTAATTCTCACATTTACTCATATAAGATAATTAAAATACCATTAAAATCCTCTCCTGTTCTTATCTTTTGGGTCCAGAAAGAATCATTGAAGTGCTGGGTGAGTTTGGGCTCAATTCGTAGCTCACTTGTTTTGACATCTCTGTTGTACACTAATAAGAACAATGAAGATATTTCACTGTTGATGGAAAGAGCTACAAGTGGGCTATAGAGCCCTTTCTGCCTTTCATGTCATATCTTCAAGTTCTATGCCTACTTGTGCATGACTTATCAATCTAAGTTGAACTCTTTCTGATATCAGGGTGTTGGCATATTGTTATCTGGGCTGTTTGGAACTGTGAATGGATGCTCAGTATCTGTGTACGGCTTCTAAAAATACCTTCCTGCTATATGCATTTCTCATTTGAACCAATTGGAATTCAAATTTTCTTATGTTAAGTCTCACTTTGCCCAACTTCATTGCAGAGAGAATGCTGGTCTTTTGGCCTTAACTCGTGTTGGTAGCCGTCGAGTTGTGCAAATTTCTGCAGGCTTCATGATTTTCTTCTCCATTCTAGGTGAGTTGATGTATGAGTATTTTTTTGCAGTGCGTACAAATTGATATATTTGTCTCGGTGAAATTTTATTAACCAAAATTTTCTTTTCTTTGCAGGGAAATTTGGAGCAGTATTTGCTTCAATTCCAGCACCGATAATTGCTGCCTTGTATTGCCTTTTCTTTGCTTACGTGGGTATGTTTTCTATTTAACAGGTCCACATGCAAATATTCTCAGCTCTAATTTCATAAGTTATAGTTCGTGATCTGTTTTGTTTCGGCATGGATGTCCAGGTTCTGCAGGACTTAGCTTTCTTCAATTCTGCAACCTCAACAGCTTCCGGACGAAATTCATATTAGGCTTCTCTGTGTTTATGGGGTTGTCCGTGCCACAATATTTCAATGAATACACCGCAGTTAAAGGATATGGTCCTGTCCACACTGGAGCAAGATGGGTAGGTTTTTAATTTCTCAGCCTAATCCATCAACGGTAATGTTGTATTGAAAGCAATTTTCTTGCTTGGCAGTTCAATGATATCATCAATGTTCCATTTTCGTCGGAAGCATTTGTTGCTGGCTGCATTGCGTATTTTCTGGACAACACGTTGCATAGAGACAGTGGAATAAGGAAGGACAGGGGCAAGCACTGGTGGGACAAGTTCCGCTCCTTCAAAGGCGACACCAGAAGCGAGGAGTTCTATTCCTTGCCATTCAATCTCAACAAATACTTCCCGTCGGTGTGATTCGTGCAGTACTAAGGTGATCTCATCAAGTCCGAAAGTTCTTTAATGTGAATCTTATCACATGCTCATAGCATCATAACATAGTATGTACCTTTAATTATAGGTTTTGCCTTGGGAACATTATTTAATTGTTTTTCTTTCTGTAAATCCAATGGGAGAAATGGATATGTAGTTGCAATGAAGCAGTTCTTGTGCTCATGCTTTCCCTTACTGTAGTGTTGGATTATTTGTTCACTCACTTGGCCTTGTTTGCAACAATGAAGCATAGAGTATTGAAAGCAATAGAGCAGAGCATGAGATAGGGATTTCAATTTGTTTCTATTGTGATTGTGAATGCTTGAAATGTCATTTTCCAGTTTTGGTGGTGGAAAAGAACACCAAAACTGATGTGGATTCAATTCCTAGTGAGGTGGCAGTGCAACCACCTCCCCTTCACCACCTTGTATTTTATCCAAAATCTGACTGATGCAACATGTATATTTGCTGATGCTATATCAGTTTCAACTTTCAAGAGCAAATGGTGGATATCATTGGTCACAGAGACTTTTTTCTTTTCAATAAGCAATGAGCCGGCGCGTCTATAAAGACCTGTATTTTTCACCCCTTAGAGGGGGCATCACCTTGTTATTATTAGCTTATTCTTTTAAACTCATAAATCTTATATCATATTGTTTGCAAGAAGGTTCAAACTTGAGATATCAAACTAAGTGTTCGTTGTGCTTAAAGCTCATGGATGATGCTGATCACATTTGGGGCTCATGGATAAAGTTGGTCACTACCTCCAAATGATCGAGCAATCTAAGATTGATGATATTTAATGATACAAGTGAGAATAAAGATGCGAAGAAGAGTATGACTAAGAAAAAACAAATAGAAAGCTGTAAGAAGCTTTTGTAAAGGAGAAAAGAAATGAAAAAGCTGTAAGAAGGAGAGTTGTGTGTTTGCCTTTTTATTTATTTATCGGCAAACCGTGCTAATCGATGGTCGACCCTGAAATTTCAAGTCTGGTAGAAGGATTCTTCATTTGGTAAGAAGGGCTATTCCCTGCACCACTGGATAAAGGGAAAGAGATATTTCATGGGACTTTGCAGTTAACAACAAAAGAGCCCAAAGTAGTCTGGAAAAAGGTTAGGATTAGTTTTCCTACTATCAAAAAAGTTTGGGTTTAGTCGCTAAACTATCAAGTGTTTAAATTTAGTACAAAGTTGAAAAAAGTGTTTGGGTTTAGTCTAAAATTGGGCAAAATCGTTCTACTTAAGTACAGTCCGTCAAATAGAGTGACGGAAACCGTTAACTGGTTCCAGGCTGGATTTTTATTTTTATTTTTCATGTTTCTTTTATTCAAGGTGGCTTAAACGTGGCAGATGAGGAGTGTGTTTCCTAAAACATGTCATCTCATTATTTCCTCTCTCTTTCTTCAATGGTGTCGTTTCACCGTTCCTTTCTTCCTCCCCAAAACAAAAGAAAG
>JAYMTA010006907.1:0-10018 GCA_036897625.1 Pelargonium cotyledonis
GAGAGAGAGAGAGAGAGAGAGACGCCGGCGGTAGTAACCTCGGCCAGATCTGGCTCCGGCTAAGTGCCCAACTTTTGCTCTCCTTCACTCCACTTCAACGTTTGGCACTAAACTGCAATTATCCTTAATATGGCACTAAACTGCAATTATCCTTAGTAATGATACTCTTCCCCTTGGAAAAAAAAAAAAAGAAAAAAACCAACTAAAGCGAGACCATACGACATCGTTTTCTCTGGCTCGGATGATCTGACTTTTGTCGTCCCGGTCCAAACACTGCATCCATACGAGTTTTGGCTTGAATTCGTTGCTTCAGAATTCTGTACAATAAAGTAGTCGGATTGAGAAGAAGGAGAAGAAGAAGCTGCAGCTATGGACGAGCAAGAATTTCAACGTCTTCTCAATCTCTTTCCTGTCGTTCGCTCTCGCGACTACCAGGTTACTTTTCGTCTTCTTGTTCCTGTTCACGAACCTGATTCAGGGCTTTTTATGCATATAAATATTATCACCTCATCAATCCTGCACATTTCTAATCCACAAAAAACAATTGCTTACTTATATTTTCCCCTAATTTACATTTTTATTTTATACATTGAGACTTTATATAGATGAAATCTAGTACATTACTGGGTATATTAGATTGTGTAACTATGTCAAACCCCATCTGATGACTAATGTTATCTAAATGGCTTTAAATGAACCACTAGAATTTCATTTTTCAATATATAGAATTTCATTTTTCAATATGAAACCTGTAAAACCAAAGTTGTTTTGCTAAAGGCACCGTGTAGTGAACCCCAACATGGTTAGGAATTGGTTTGGTTGTTGTTGGTGGTGAAACAGTGATTTTATGATCTTCGATGGTCCTCTTCTCCAATAGTTGTATGGAAAGTGTACTAATGGGTACTTCAAATAGATACAAGGATTTGTTTTGGTAGTCCATATCTACATAATGTCAGTTTACATTGTTGGTAAGATTGACAAAAATGGATGAGGGATGAATATACTATATGACATTCATGGATTGTGAGATGTAGGATGTTTTATCTAATGGATGGGCACGAGTTGATACTAATTAATGATGTGGACTTAGATTGGATGAAAATCAAAAATGGTCCAAATGAAGGTTCCAAGAAACTTTAATCTAATTCTAATGAAAGTACATGCATTTGACTAACCATCATTAATGTTACTTGTGGTTTCTGTAGATTGTGCTACATGAAAATTATGTTAGAATTTTTCTCTTTTTGCTGCATATATGCACTAGTGGTTTTGACTTATTGTTTTATCATTTCAGCATGACTTAAGTGCATCAAGGCGACAGACTACTAACATGGTGCAAGATGAGGTGGTATACCTAAACTGCTTATTTTTGGTATAACTTTGCTTTTTAATATGTATGTTTAGCTGGCTTGACACTTCCAAGCATTTTAGCAACAAGCGAAGGAATGGCATGATGCGTGGGATGACATGGATATGAAGGAAAGTCAGAGTGAGGGATTTGATGATCAAGGTACGCCAATATGACAAACTTGATTCATTCATGTAGTGAAATTTGACATCAATTGTACATTTAATGGATCTTTATTAGGAAGAATAAGAAGAGAATCAAGTGTTAAGGATGATCGAATCTCTCACTTATCATTCATGTAGTGAAAAAAACACACACGCGCAGAAGTTGTTTTCCTTGGTGGGAGGATAGCAACATCATAAAATCCACTAGTATAATCCTAGGAATCTTGAAGCTAGTTAAAATTAAAAACTTTGTGTAGATTATGAAAATACTAAATGCACTAATAATTGAGAGCTTATCATTTATCAACAACACAAGGTTGTCCTTTGTATGGCATGAACTAAAGAAAAATGAAATAAATTATATGATTGAGCAATGTCTTACTACAAAGTTAGTCTTAATGATGCTCAAAGTACATTATAAATAAAAAAAGTAGAAAGTAATGAGATTGAGCTCTTTTACCTAATAAAGTTGCTTATATTATGATAACCCAAATGACTGAAGTTCGTAGTGAAGCTATACTTCTAAGGAAATAAAAACTAAAAAGTGAAGGAACCTATATGAATAAACCAAATAAATCAGGGAAGGTTTGAAGGAAAGGAAATGAGAATTGGGAGAAAGAAAAAAAGGAGAAATAGGTATGCCTATCTAATCAAAACTTGAAATAGAATCTGACGGGAAAAGGAAACTAATCTGAGTAGTCAGTATAAAACAAGAGTAAGTTGGAAGGAAAGGAATCAAGAAGAGGGAGAAATAAGAAGTGAATTTAATGGAAACTTAAAAACCAATGAAGACCCCTTTACTAATTAGTGCTATGTTAGGCCAAGTAGAATAGATAAACTCTCATTAGAGTCGACATTAGAAAAACGAGAAGGAAACTTATCAGACTAAACTTAGAAGGCTAAAGTACAAAGTGAAGCTAAATTGTTAAGAAAAAAAAACTTAAGGGAGAAAAAAGAAAAATATTAAGCTAAAACTGAATTAAATGAGTGAAAGCTATAAACAAAGGGAGCAAGAACGGGTAGACGGAAGAAAGAGAAACATTAAATTTTTTTTTAACACCAATCAGGATTGATCTAGAACTTGGTGCAAAGACTGATTCTATTTGATCCTCACACGACTCTTCATACAATTTGGTTTGGTGCTTAATTGGGGTCATAGTATTGTAAGATAGCAGAATTCAGACTAAGGTTTTAATCAACATTGGTTTTCTTGTTTGATTTTAGATGATTCTATTTGGTTTCTTTTCTTTATGTATTTTATTACTTTGAATTTTGAATAAAAAGTGCTGCCAGTTTTCTAAAATGGATGGAGATGGAACAGATGTGATATTAGAGGCATATTTCCTTTCTTGTATATTAAAAATTAGATTAATTGTGTTCACGTGTTTGCAATTTTGCAGATGCTTTTTGGAAGAAGCTAAAGCTGGCTGCTGAGAGGAAGGTATACCTGTTTGTTTTACCGACTTTGCATGACATTGATACATGACACTTAAGTGCATAGTGAAGCTTAATTCTTTTGTGACTAGTTTATCAAACTTCTAATTGAGTTCATTTAATAACATTGTGTAGGAGATGGATAGTTGGGATATTTATTTATTATTATTATTTTTTTTTGAGCCAAGGGGAGTGTATGGATCAACTTGCTTCGGTACCAAAGTGATGTAGGATATGTTATCAAATTTGCCTACAAGGGGTGACAATGGGGAGATAGTTTAGACTAATTGGGGAATTTGGGTTTCAGATTTAATTGACAGAATGACTTGGGGTTTAGATTGAAATATGAAGAAAGGGCACTATTCAAGGCTTTCAATAATAATCCAAATAGTAGCAGGAGTCCATGGAATTAAAGGAGAAATAGAAGGTAGAAGTAAATCTCTAACCTTACTTCATAAACACCCTATCCGATTGATTTGCAGAACATTACTATTCTGCCCTTGAAGGTAATTCTTAGACTTAGTAGCTATTTTCCTTTACTGCAGTCTGCATCATAGTGGTAATCGTAGAGTGAATTTGTCTCTAGAAAGTTTCTGTATCTTGTCAAAAAATGTCTGAGTCCTTGTCTATGGAGATGAATATGAGCAGCTAGTGATTAATTTGGAATTTCGAGGTATAAGTTGTGTTTAAGAGAATATCATAGGACATGTGTTGACTGTTTGGAAGACATACTTGATTTTAGTACTTTATCTATATACACATGGATAGTGGTTTGGAGAGAAGAGGTTGGCTTTGTTGAGATGTAAGATTCTATCGAGCGTGATGAGATCTGTTGCAACTAGTAAGAATCAAATAAAGTATTCTGAGCAGGACTGATTTCCTGGACAGTGTAGTGAAGATCATCAACTCTGGACATGGAAATTATAGTGATTATGGTGCTGTATTTTCTCAAACGGTAGAGGTTTCAACTTTGGTGTGTTTGGCTACAGTGCTGATATGATATAATACAAGTTCAAGATATAGTTAGGTGAAATATTGAATTGGTCATTTTCATTCACTTGTCTTGCTTCTTCTCTTGTCCTGTGATTACGGTGCTGTATTTTCTCAAATTGTAGTGGTTTCAACTTTGGCGTGTTTGGCCACTGTGCTATCTATACAATACAAATTAATATTTCTAGACATAGTTTGGTGAAACATTGAATGGGTCATTTTCATTCTGCAAGTGTTCTTCACTTGTTTGTTCTCTTGTCCTCACGTGTTGAAATGCCAAGTGTTGGCAAATGCCAAAACCTTTTCTGCCCTCAACTATAAAGCGCATATCCTGGTTGGATCTGTTTCCGATACAGGATACGCACAGATAGATGATGAATTGTTGTGGGATACAGAAATATCCATAGCCTCTATTTCTTTTTCCTGAAAATTTTAAATAAATTATGTTGGAATAAACTGGGACGCTGTATAAAAACTTTTGGGAAACACAAAAGACTTGCTGAGTTCCTATTTTTTTCAGGAAAAAAAATCACATTTAGTAGAAATAAAATCTTAAACTCATCTACTCATCTTTTGGCTTTCTAACTTCTTCAAATCAAAAGGTTCGGATTCTATTTCCAGTGTGTTTCTCTTTTAAATACTTCTGTTAAGGACAGTTAAATATTTTATTTTATAGCCCAAACAAGATATCCAATAAGAACATCCACGGCCAAACTGATAAACTATTCATACCAAAGGGGTTATACCAATTTATAAGTTGCGAAGAGTTTAACCATAGATAATCTCTTATCCATCCCATTAAATAAGTGGAAGATTCATTAATTAACAGTAGTCAACAATTTTTTTCAACCGCATATTAAAGAACTTAATGGGCATTGAGAAAGAAGTGTAAAATAGCAACCAGGTAGGAACAGTCAGTGGAAAATGCTTTTGCTTTGCCGTTTTACTTTTGGTGAGTGTTTAAGGTGTAATTTAATTGACAAGATGTCTTCCTTTGTATTTTGATTTTTTTGGTACTGTGTTTATGCTTAGGAGCAGGTCTGCCTTTTTCCAAGTTCTATGGAAGGCAGAAGTTATTGTTTGGAACTTAGTAGTCTTGTATATACATACATATATATATCCAGTTGAATAGTAATGTGTTAGTCTTTTCCTTCTATTATCAAAGTGACATTTTTTTTGTGTGCTATAGATGAGCGAGTTGGAAGCGGAGAGATTTTGCAAGGCTTATCAACAAATTCATAAGAAACTGGTAATGCAAATTGAATTGCAACATGCCAAAACTTGATTATTGTTTTCATGCGAAAAAATCTTATATTGATTCCACCACCAGGTGTGTGAAGAAGTGAGCAGAGATGGTGCCCATAGCTTTATAAAGGAGTATCAACACTCACTGAAGTAGATTTCAATTCATCATGTGGATGATGGCAGAGAGATATCAAGTACAACTGTACCACAATGATCATAGAAGATAGACGTAAATTTCCATGTTTCATTGCTATCAGGTCGTCTTTTTAGCTGTTTTCTGCACTTTCAATTATGCTTGTCAAATGAATCTGATGATTGGGAATGGAGGATAGGATATAGCAGTGCCATGATTTGGAAATATACGTTGAAAAGAGTTGGTATACACGTCAAGAACACTAACAGTGGCACGCAGCTGTGTTGCTTTAATTTGTTGATATGGTCATGACTTAGCATAGGTTTTGGTTTTGGCACTTTTTGCAGCATTTAACGTAGTGTAGATAGTTGATCAACCACCTTATCTATCTTCAATTCAATGAGAACCTTGAGGATCCGATCCCTCTTTCTGAAGACATTTCATTATATCGTTTCTTCAATAACTTATTCACTTCATGATTTCGATTTTCCAAACATCCAAATGTATGTATTGCAACATCTTTGATGTCGTAAAAGTTAATTAATTGAGTTTTATGATTTCCTCTTTTAGAAAATAGGAATTTTTCACTTCATCAAATTGGGCTACAGAACTAGAAACGTGTCATTTACTTGGTAATGACCAGTTTTGAGCTCTTAAATGTATTGGTGCTTGTTTTGTAACTCAAGCTCAAAAGGTCTATAGAATAAAATGAGATAAATAGAGGTAAAATGTCTGTAATTACCTTATGGATAGAGCACTCATTCTCTATTTTATTTTCTCTGATCTTATGGGTACAACACTCTTTCTCTTTTTCCTTTCTTGTTTAACACAAAAGAAGCTATATTTTATTACTTCAAATTTGACAATAATGAAAACAAACCTGACAAAGAGATCGAAGATCTAACGAATTCGTGGGCCACTCGTTTTGCATACCAACTCGGACATAGAAAACTGATATTAGTCACAATCGCTAAAACATCAAAAATAATCAAACCAAAGGCACTAAATTTCTCCCAATCAGTCTGAATAATCAAGTTGAAGACACTAAAATCCTCCTCTCCAGCCTGAGAAGCACGAACAATTGATAATGATTGCATTTGAAGTTTAAGCTAAGCATGCGGAGTACTTTGCAAACCGCCTCTCATCACCATTGTGTATGTCATTTGGTCTGATAAAAAATTCGAAAATTGATCCGATGACACTGACCAAATCACCACATTCCAAGTCACATTCTCCTTCTCTGCAATCACCTTTTGTCGCCTACGTGCGTACCAACCATAAAAGCTATTGCAAATCTACGCCCCCACTCAATAAATAAACCATAGCAAAACCTAAACTTGCTATCAGAGTAAGAGCTCGTCATCTAAACGTGAAAAACCGCAATTTTGATATATGTAAATTTGAGAGACTACGACCGCTCTAAAATCAAGAGCAGTCGTAACCGAACAAAAACTCTAATTGACTCTCAAAACGACAGAGAGAAAGAGATGCACAAACCCTATTTTTGTTGTCTTTTTGGTAACACTTTTTCTTTTTTGGGGCAATTACAGATGACACATCTGAACTAACCACCTTTTTCTTTGGGCATCCCTAAAGTATTTTTTATAACTTTGGGCTACCCTGAATTTTGCAATCGTAGTTTCGTAAGTTAACTTAGATGGAAAATTACTCTCTCTCATCATGTGTTATCCACATGACTGTATAAAATTATTAAATACCAATTTTACCATTCTTCTTCATTAGTCAAGAACACTCTCGTCGTAAACTTCAAACTCTCGCCGGATAATTCAAACTCTCCCTGAAAACTTCAATCTGTCGGCGAATAATTCAAACTCACCGGATAATTAATTTTGTTGTCATATTTTTTTTTATTCATTTAATCTATGAAAAAAAATTGAAAACAAGAGCAAACAAAACACTAACCCTATTGAAAAAAATCAAATATGGTTCAAATCTGATTGAGCGTCTAATATCCAAACAACTCATTGCAAAACCCCCATTTCGTCGAAGGACCAGATCTGGCTGTTGACTACGTGCTCAAATGGCAGCTCACGGCGATGATGACAGATCTGAGCAGAGCAGAGGACGACGAAGGTTAACGGAATCGACCCAACAGAGCTCAGGACGACAGTAGATCTGAGGAGACGTTGTCGATGGCGTCATGCTGTTCTTGAGAGTTTGAAGTTGGCGGCGGTCGACGATGTTGGGGTTTAGATCTGGTTCTCATGCTCGCAAACTTGCCGGAGGTCGTGCATGGAGATCCTGCACGAGCTTTGCGAACATCAAAGAGATGAGATCGTCGGTGATGGAGCAGTGGTGGCTGTGAGAGAGACGACCAGATATGGAAGTCGTCTTAGTCGGCGGAGCAGGCCAAAGACTATCGTCATCATCGTGTTCTTCTTTTTATCATATATTTATTATTATTTATATTCATAATAAAGGGGGTTATTTTGGTCGTTTTAGCATCTAAATGATGGAGTTATGGACGAAACTACGATTGTAAATTTCAGAATAGCCTAAAGTTACAAAAAATACTTTAGAGGTGTCCAAAACAAAAGGTGGTTAGTTTAGAGATGTCATTTGTAATTACCCCTTTTTTATTTTATAAGATAATATTAAAAAATTATTAAGTTTAAATGATTATTGCACGCGGAAATAAATTGGCCCAGAAAGTAACTGAGAACCCATATCAAACAAATCCATAAACAAATCCAAAGGAAAAAAATGTAGAAAAATATGGTCTTCTATCAAATTACAATCATTACACTACACTATGTGACCGACAACTAACTATATGAATGTAGTCGACCATCAAACATATGGATCTGGTCAACTATCAACAGACTATGGTCGACCATCAATCAAAAGTGAAAGCAAAATATGGAATATTAAGAACTCAACACCAAAATTTCACAATATATAGTTAAGAAGTTGCATGAGTAATTTCATAAGAAAATAGTAACGGAAAAACTTGTAATTTTCATTTTCTCTTTCTTCATTTTGCCTCTTGCACATGAAAGCAAAAGCTCCTACAGAAAACAAGCTATCACATGAGTTGGGCATGAGTTTTATTTCAAAAGGTATGTGATTTAACTATTTTTTCTAAGTTTAAGTCAAGGTTCTTGTACGTCGTCGTTTGGTCTTCTTTTCCAAGTCAAGGTAGTTGTAACTTAGTCCTACGTTGGTCTTCGGGTCCCTCGGTCTTCGTGTGTCTAGTGGTAGCAGTGCTTCAAGGCTGGCCAATGACTTTGAGCTTGCACAAGTAACACACTGTTAAACAGATCCCCCCTAAAGAGAAGACCTCCTTCAACGTGAGAATAAGATGTACACACAAACAGAACTACTGTAAAATATTGAGAATCAAATCTCCGTTGTTAATTCATATAACGAATAACGCACAAAAAGTGCGGTAAACTAACGAAGAACGCTTAGGAGAGTTTTTGAGTCATTGCGTGTAGTGTTTAAGTGGTGAATTGACTGAACATGATAATGTGTGTTGGGGACTTCTTGTATAGTTCACAAGCTTACCTAACACATCTGATTAGCCGATGTTGAGGTGGGGCCCGCGAGATCTGAATCTCTGGCTCGTTGTTTGTGGATATGCACACCAACATGGAAAACGATGGTCTATGGTTCGTTTCCTATTGAATCTGCATACCAACTGAGCATTCGATAGTCTATGGTCTGCTGCATACGAGATCTGCAAACTAGTATGACAAGCGACATTCTCAATCTGTCTCTTGGCAAGTTAGCTCAGCTTCGCCAACCAGGCTCTCGTTGTCTTCGACTTTCGTCCATGTGGGAGGTGAAGTTCATCTTTGATCAGTGTATGAGAAGCGAACTAGCTAGGGCGGGAGGCTAGAGCAAGGCACGCACGACCTCTCTAAGGTTTGGGGCCAGGTCTAGGTGTCTCTCCTGCTTCCTTGGTTCAAGCCTCCTTGGATCAGGTACCCCTGCTTCAACTTCCCACCTCAAGCTACCCCACCTCCGGCTACCCACCTTCGAGCACCCACCTCCGGCTACCCACATATTGGCTATTCTTATCTTGACTTTCCTTATTCAGTTATGAGATTCCAATTGTATCAGGACTCTCCAAGTTAGTGTTTCCTAATTTCAGTAGGGCTCTCCAACTGTGGAATCTCCTACCCCGACTCTTCTAAACAGGATGACCGCGGGTGGGCCATGCTGGTAAGGTGGGCCGATGGTGGAGGTGGACGGGTGATAGTGTGGTTTCATAACACACTTTTCATGTCCCTGTAGTCCACTTTCCATCATCATTCATTTGCATTTCTCATTCATTTAGCACACATTAGCACCATTTACTCATTTCTCGCTTGAATCTTTTATTGTCTAATTCTCATTGTAACTCTTGGATTTACGGCTCAAAGAGTTAAGTTTATAAGCTTGGATGATTTGCACTCTTTTATGTGGTGATTTTTAGGTTTAGTGCAAGGAGTCCAAGCTCGGGAGTGAAGTGGGAATCAAGGAAGCAAGAAGAGGAGCTGCAGGACACTTTTAAAGGGAATACAGAGGTCTACAGCCGCGACTGTGACACATTTGTGCACAGTCGCGACTCTGCATTTCAAGTTAGAGCTGTGTCGTTTTTGACATAGTCGCGGCTGTGGCCATCACTTACACAGTCGCGACTGTGTAGGTCTGTTTGGGTGATTTGGTAGGTTTGAACACCTATAAATACTTTCTTTT
>JAYMTA010006908.1:0-10017 GCA_036897625.1 Pelargonium cotyledonis
TCATGTTAGTTACCGATGACTCGCAGCTTATTGATATGTCTGTGTCAAATAGAGTTTTGTGGGTTGGTGTAAGAATGGTGGAATCTTCCTATGGCCGTGTCGTTTGTCTCTTCTTGCCTTTTGCAGAAGGTAGTTCTGCGAGGTGTCATCTTAGTTATAGTTATCGATGACCCGCAGCCACAGCTGAAGTCTACAACTTCGTGACATGGCTGTGTGATTTGCCACTTCTTAAGGCCTTTTGTGGACGGTAAGTTCTGCAAGGTGTCAGTATAAGCCACTGATTAGAGCTCGCAGCTATAGCTTCTGTGGCCGTGTCATTTGGCACTTCTTTGCCTTTTCCTGAATGTAGTTCTGCGAGGTGTTGTTTTAAGAAACTGATGACTCGCAGCTATAGCTTCTTGGTATGGCCATCTTGTTAGGCATCTCTTGCCTTTTCGTCGAAGGTAAGTTCTGAAAGGGTTGCCTTTGGAACCGACTAGGGCTTGCTATAGCTTCTTAATACATGTATGTGTTGGCACTTGTTTGCCTTTTGTGGAAGCTTGTTCTGCAAGGTGTCATCTTAGTTACCGATTAGGGTCTCAGCCACATCCGAAGTCTGCAAATCGCTGACCCTTGTTCTTCTTCCATTCGTGTTTAGTGATTATCTTTCTTTTTCTTTTTTGTGTCGGTATTCATGGTATGGAATGTATTCCGGAGTTTAGTACTTCACCTTATTGTATCGTTGCTCTTGTCTATTTGGTTTACATAGTCTTGTATTCATCGTCCTAGGCATCTCGTAGGAACATGCTCTCTGGTTATATCTGCTTTTTGTTTCGTGTTCATGCAATAAATGTTTTCTTTTTTTGTTAAAGGAATAAAATTTCTTGAAATTGGTTTTAGTAAATTACTTTGTGGTCATTGTATTGTCATTAGTTGGTTAATTAAGAAACCTATTATGGAATTGGTAGGTTACCTATTACGGTCACTGATAAGATTTGGTATTTTGTAGGTGAATGGGTTGCTTGCTCTGTTGGTGCTAATTTTACACCGCATATCATAACTGTCAATTCTGGCGAGGTAAATTCCGGATACGAAGCCTGAAAATATATGTATATATCACTATCCAAATAGATTATGGTCCAACTCATTATGCAAAATTTCAAATGTTACGTGGTTTATAGAAAAACTACTCAAAATTTCGTGATATATAGTTTCTGTTTGCTTTAATGACTGCCTCGAGTGTTTAACATGGCTTTTGCTAAAAATATATTTTTGGTTGATATAGGATGTTACGATGAAGATCATATCCTTTTCTCAACAAGGGCCTCGAGCTATCTGTATTCTCTCGGCAAATGGTGTGATCTCGAGTGTCACGCTTCGCCAGCCTGATTCTTCTGGCGGCACATTGACTTACGAGGTAATTGTAAACACAATCATTTTATATACAATCTGAAAAACATGTTTCAATAATTGCACGTCTTGCAACAACAAAAAGTTGGTTGATTTGTTGTGTTCGAGGATTATGAACTTATTAATTGTCAACTTCCCGGTCATTTTCAAACATACCGTAAGTTAACTAATAAAATACTTTCTGTATTGTTGAGGAAAACCCCGATTGTTAAGAATGTTGTTTACTGTTAGGAACTCAAACGCTGATATGCACACAATTTCTTCTGAAACAAATAAATAGTCGAATGAAAAAATAGGAGGATAGTGTATTAACGATGAACCTAATGATCACAGTGGTGTATTAATGTGTATAATTGCACATTCTTTATCGTTGCTGTTCTTGTAGGGTCGGTTTGAGATACTGTCCTTATCGGGATCATTCATGCCAAGTGATAGCGGAGGGACAAGAAGCAGATCGGGTGGAATGAGCGTCTCTTTAGCAAGTCCAGATGGTCGAGTCGTTGGTGGTGGAGTTGCCGGTTTATTAGTAGCTGCTAGTCCCGTGCAGGTCTTTATCATTTCCCGATGATTCACTTTCAACTTCTGTTCCTACTCATATGATCCAAATTTTAATTAGGTTCATGATTTCTCGATCAGGTTGTGGTAGGCAGTTTCTTGACCGGGAACCAGCACGAGCAAAAACCCAAGAAACAGAAACACGAGTCAATATCTACTATAGCAACTGCAGCTATACCTATTTCCACCGCGGAACCACGAGTGAATTTTTCGACATCTTCCTCTTTTCGAGGAGATAATTGGTCCTCGATCCCATCGGACTCGAGAAATAAACCAACAGACATTAATGTATCTCTGCAGGGAGCGTAAATCCAATTTACGATGTGAGGTTCCTCATGCTGACCAAACTCGTAATTTTGGGTCACGTTGCCCATTGTTTTCATGTTCGTTGTAAACTTTATTTACTTTGATTGTTGATTTGGTACTTGGTTTTGGCCTCTTTCTTTGTGGGGGCTATGTAGTTTGATTCAATCGGGTTAGCGGATCAGTTAGGGTTTTGTGTTCGTGTCGTGTAGAATATTTCGAAGTAATGCATTTACAATTGTAGTTGCATTTCTTCGATTAATTGTGTGTTCTTTCAAGCATTTTTCTTGAGATCTCTATCCAATGACATGTTTTGTGTGTTAGAAATGATGGCAAATCTTAGATATGGGTTCTTGTATGTGTTTCAAACAAGGTAAAGAACTCGAAAGAGTACAAGAACTTTTGTGTTCCGATCAAATTTAGTCCGTTGATTAAATTTAGTCATTGAGCTTTTTTAAATTCATAATAGTCTGATTTATCGGCCTTTTGATAAAAAATTTCAAGAGTAAGGATAATTTTGAATCGATATATGAAAGTCCACGAATCATTTTAGATTATAGTCTCCACATTACAAACGGAGGAAAATTCAAGCATTCTTATTTCTCCGACTATGCCAGACTAAAATGAGTATCAGCTAACTGACGACTTATACCGGTACCATTCAAAATGGCCGAAACGTGTAATTATAACTAACAAAAACATCATTTTCTTCTTCCTTTGACTATGTCAAACAGACAAGACGCCCTAATCTTTTCAGCAAAACTCGACATATTCTCGAGCAACGCAAGAGCAACCCTTTCGATATTTTACAACAACAAAATATCAATTTTTAAACATGGGGATTTGAATCAATAACCTAGCAAAATATAGCTATGTAGAAGACTTCATAAAGGGTGTCAATAATGTCAAAACAATCCCATCAAAAGTAACAATTCTATGCAACATTTCCTAACTTCATTCTAAATTATACCGTCAAAAGTTATGTAACATTCAGATTTTTTTTGACATCTATCAGCCAATTTGATACACTTAACCCAGACCCGATCCCGCTTTGCCAGATTTATCAAGTTCTTTAACAACGGGTGGCCTGGCTATTTGATCGATAAGTCCGTATTCAATAGCTTCTGGAGCAGTGAAGAATACTGTATTTCGAAACCTCAAGTCCTTCCTAACCTGCAAAGAAGCATTGCAAAATGTTTGATTGCTCTCAGTCTGAGAGTTCATGTTCAGAAAAGAGAAATAAATTAACCAAAAAGGTTAAATCTTTCTGCACCGCTGGACGGTTATGAAATCAACAACTCAAAATTGATTAGGCATTGTTTTAAATTTCAATAAAATAAAAAAAATCATACACATTTCAAAAACTATGGTTTTTCCCTCACTCGAAATCAACCTAAGAATAACCCAAATCAAAGAATAGAACATAAAATTATGAGTTGGTCTTCAATTTTTTATTTATTTGTAGGACTTTAATTTGAAAATTTAAAGGTGAACTGAAGGGCAAAATTGTCATTTCTAAGATTCACAACTGTCCATAAAAATTGAAAAGAACAAGTTCAAGAGCTAAAACATGTACTTTTGTGAACAATTCATGCCTGCAAAATGATTTAACCCTGACCAAAATTTGCAAATTAGTTTGTTTAAGTAGCATACTTCACTGCTAACATAAAAGAATGCTCTGATCAAATCGTAAAAATAATTGTCCAAACAAACCTTATCAACAGGCTGGCCTGTCATCTTAGACAACTCACTATAAAGGTATTCCGAGATTCTGAGAAGTTCTCTTGATTCATTAATAACATCGTCAGCCTGTCAAGAACGTTTCCCTTGTAAAGGCCAGAACAGAGAGAAGAAAGAAAAAAAAAAAAAGTGATACTGAAATAATAGCATGTGGTCGTACCTGACCACGAGCATACGTAGCAGGAGACTTTAGAGCGACAGTAGCTAACGGCATTGCATGGCGTTTACCCTTAAATGTGAAAGGAAATAGCATGAATAAAATATTTGAAGCAAACCGAAATTTAGCATCAGGAAAGAAAATTGACAAGATCAACGGAACTCGGGGCAAGAAATATTGGGGCAAAAACAGAAATGATAATCAACAAATGCACTATTGATCTAAGGACACTAGTTCAATGATCACAACATTTTAAAAAGCAACTTCTCAAACAATATTGGGGTTAGCTGCACAAATCCTTTAGAACTCATCGGATCTTCTACTCATTTTATCCTCCACCACTCCATAATATCTAATGTTATCTCCCCATTACTTTTCATGTTAATTTAGGCCTACCTCTAGTCATTTTAGTTTCTCCTACCTAAATTCCCTCGCATTTCCTCACAGGGTCACTAATCTAGTAATCTTCCTATGTTGCACAAGTTTATGCAGACTTGGGCAGTTTTCTCTCATCTTATCTTCAATCGAAACTACTCGTAACTCGTGTACCCAAACTCTTGCCCAAATAGCTTAATTCCTAATACTGTACTTTCTAACTGGCCATATGCTAATGAAAATTCATTTACCTTCTGTCCAGCAGCAAGAATAAAGCCCATCAGGTTAACGGCCTGGCCAATAAGGAAGGTCCCTATAGGACTCTTCAAGCTACGCAACGTGTCATAAACAGCCAAGGTCGGAGTTATCTACAAAACAGAGCAAACTGTCAACACACAAGCGTAAAATGGCAAACCAACAATAGTATGAACGGGTAAAAGGATTCAATTGCAAGACTTTTTTTTCTACTGAAAACTGCAAAGAAGATTTGATTTACGTTGCACTCACATCTCCACCAGCACAATTGATGTATATATAGAGAGTTCTGTTATCATCAACTGTATCTAGGTACAACATAGTGGCCAATATCTGGTTGCTTTGTTCTTCATCTACATGTTCACCAATGAAGATACAACGTTCTCGGTACTGCAACCCAACAATGCATAGAAATACAAGCAAATATCAAAAACAATAATATGGAAAATCAGCATCAATAACACATGTGTTGATGTCAATCTGTCTGAAAAAGAAAAGAAAAGAAAAGAAAAGAAAAGAAAAGAAAAAGTTCATAAACAAAATTTGGCAAGATTCTAAAACAGAATCCCGAGCCAACAGAATATGTACAAACACAAAGCAAGTGTA
Source organism: Pelargonium cotyledonis (assembly GCA_036897625.1). NCBI lineage: Eukaryota > Viridiplantae > Streptophyta > Magnoliopsida > Geraniales > Geraniaceae > Pelargonium > Pelargonium cotyledonis. The sequence goes on from JAYMTA010006908.1 coordinate 5,381, forward strand.
ATATGTAAAATTTAAAAATTAGGCTATCCATTATGCGCCAACTAGGTCACTCACTCTTTAACGTTTGAAATAACTTACTAGGACATTCCACAAATCGACCCATTGCAACGTTCCTTCCCCAGGAGTTGTATAGGGAATCATTGGCGTTCCTATAGGCATCATCTTATACTGTCCTCGTGTCGCCTTCAGGCCACAAGTCCTGCAAACAGAAAAGTGTATTACGGACAGTACCATATACAGCAAATGTAACAAAATTTTGCATCTTCATGTATCAAAAAAATTCCTTTTGTTCAAGATGGACAAACACAACAGGTTCTTCTAATAAACCGAAAGGGCATATTACAACCTTTGCATCAGTGGTATATTACAACTACGGAAAAAAATGTCCCGAGCACAATAACAACTTTTGGATGACAACAAATCATACTCCGCTTAACAATGCCCTAACCCCAGTTGCCAGATAAAACCCTATTTATCTAAGTTTTTACACCTAACATAAATTCAACTGTAATCAAAACACTAAAAAAAACATCTTTTTCTTCTCTCTCCTGAAAATCACTGTACTGCAATAGATGGAAAACACACTTCCAACAACACCAAGTTCAAGAATTTAATCAAAAACAGTTCAAAATACAAACAAAATTAGTTCAATTTCAAGCTACAGTGTCTTCAATCAAGCCCAAATCCAACAATAAAATAAAATAAAATTACCCGCGTTGGATGCTCAAGTGGACTTTCTTGAAGAAATCGACATTAGTGTTAGGTTTAGCAGTTCCAAACGGAGCTACAAAAAAATTAGGGCAACCAAAATTTACACAGCGAACAAGGAGAAAGTAAAAAAATATATATATATCAAAAAAATGTTCAGAAAAATGAACATACTTGCTGACTGAAGCTTCAATCCAGAGTAAGTCATCGACTTGCAGCTGCGAACACACAAACCAAATCAATTCCAATTTCGATATCACAGTGAACAAAAAAAATTATATAAAAATTTGATTTTTGAATGTCAAAATCACAGAAATTGGGACCTGAGCGATTGCTGAGGAGGCGCTGAAGCAACGGTCTGGTAGAAAGAAGCCGCCATTTTCGCTTCTTCGAAGCTTCGAAGAAGATTTGGTTATGGAGGCTTTGCTTCACAAACCGGAAGGTTTGGAGATGAATTGGGATAAAATTATCTGCTGCGGATATGCCTACTCTATTGTTTTAGAATGATGATCTGTACCGTTGATTAGATCAGATCCTATAATGATTGAGCGATCCAAAGATGATGATGATCTTACTATTGTGGGCCTTTTGTGTGGATCCTCAGCTTTGAGTTAGTATAATTTGGGTCGGGTCTATCAGAAATTTGGACACCAACCCACCGCACTCAAACTCGATCCACAATTTTACATGTTCGGATTTCTATAAAAATAGACCCGGGTCAAACTGCCCAAACCCGAACATTTTAAACATAAATCTCCAAATTCGATCCAGAACGATTGGCATACACCTCTTTCAAGTCGGGTTTTTGTTACAACTCAAACCCAAAAAATCATACCCGCACATTTTATCTAATAAACTCACACCTCCTGTGAATCGGGTTAGATTTACCGAATTAGGTACTTTTAACTCAAGCATGGAAAGAAAAAGCTCGAACGCAACCCTAAGGAGTGCGGGTTTTATGGTTTGTGGGTCAGTTTGAGTTTGACATGTAGAGACAGTGGAAATACATGTAGTTTTGTCCGACCCATAGTCTCACCATGGCAAGTCCGATCGTGTTTTTAGCTCTTTGCAGGTTCGGATTCAAATTCCCAGCTCTAGACTAGAGATGCAAGTGCAACATATAATTAGTACAATTAACTCAGAAACCATTTGCAGCCCATAGTGCAAAGAATAACAGAAAATCTCATAAGAGTACACAAGTCAGTTTTGAGGTGCATAAACTTTACAAGTAGATAGAAACCCTAGTTTTTTAATCAAGCAGGCTTCTCATAGGAATTCTTATCCCGAAATTCAGTTATAGCGGTCTGAATCATTCCAGCCGCGTGAGGTTGAACGAACATGTGAGTACTGTCCAAGACGTGTATGATGAACTTCTGCGAAGAAGGCAGCGCGTTATTCGTGTGGATGATGAATTGTGCCATTGGTATATCACTGCAAAAGAAACGATCGAATACGTAAGCATCATTGCAACAGCCAGTGAAGAAAGATGTGAGAGCTGGCAAATGGGCAGACGGGCCTGGCAAAAAAATGCTAGTATGTTTACTGGGTCGGGTCAATGATGGCCCACACCTCATTTTACAAGCAAAATAGGACACGAGCTGGAATTGAGCCAAACGTGCTCGGATTCCAAGCCAACAAATTCTTATATGTGTATTGGACCACTTTTACTGGCTCGGCCTAGTATTATCGGGTCGGATAGGTGACAGCCCGCAAGCTGTTATAAGTTGTAACTCTGGACTTAGGAGAAGACATAGCATTAGATATGATAAAGTGAGGAAGAAAAAACGAGCAGAGGTTTGCAATGAGTTTTGCTAAAAGACTCAATGATTCACATAGCTAACCCTACAACTTTTCGGGAAACAGGTTTGGTTTCTGTTGCTATAGACATCCCTAATAAACCAAAATGGCCATTATTTCAAGTTTAGAGTAAAGTTTAGCGGTCAACCTCTATCCAAGCCACACCATTGGTCCATTACTATACCATACAATACTGAATCCTATTTTAAGTGTTGCATTGTCAATTTCAAACAAGAAGGTCCTAGAGAAGACCTAATTTTCCCCGTAGAACAAAGATCAAACCACCCAGTAACCGAACAAAATTGTCTTAAACACATTACCATGTGACGAACAGTCCTTTAATGGCATTGACCATCGTTACCCGGAAACTTATGCTCGATACTGCAACAAAACAAACATCAATAAATCAGAGCAGCTCATGCGAATTATATCAACTACTCCTCAGTCCTCACACTACACAATATTTTCCGAATTAATAGCATCACATAACAAAACTATGCAACTTCAAATTAGGATATATGGAATGCAATTGTGGAATCTAACTACCGAAAAGGGTCATTTCTCAGATTTTCTTTAGCAATCAAATATTGCTAGAGTTTTTTTCTTTCTTTTTTTATCAGCTAGAGGATGATTTTTCCAAGTGCTTCCTGAGAGGGAAAACACAGAAAAAGAGCACCGAATACACAAGTCAACACAATAGGACACCCAACAACCCGATACACCCATAGAACCACACATAGGACACTGTAAACTGAACAACCATAACAACAAAAGCAATTCCCCAAACAATGTTGGGATTGGCTACATGAATCCATTATCACCCAAATCCAGAGTCCACTTGTGGAGTTGCGAAGACGCTAAGATGAGATTCAGTGAAGCTATTCAACCCCTAAAACTCCAAAGTTCCATTTTTTCCTTACAAGTCAATCAAAGCATAGTATTCAATACCACCTAAGCCTCTAGAAGACTTACACTAGCTGATAGCTTACTTGAAGAATCAACTCAAACATGCAAATTCAACTGCGACTTGTGTATTGACAGCAAGTAAAATATTCTAGACCCAAAATTGGTAGCGCTCTATCTGGTGTGCCCTAACGCCGAAGTTCAAATTTTTCCTTACAACAAACGCATATTATCCAATACCACCTAAGGCAGCCTCTAGAAGACTAATAACACTTAATCCGTCACCCAAACTATGGTGTGTAATTTCTAAACAATAAGCAGGACACACTTGCTAACAGCTTATTTGAGGAATCAACTCAAACAGGCAATGCATCTTATAATGAAATCACGTAGAATACTCTAGACCCAAAATTGGTAGCTCTCTCTCCGGGGTGGCACAGCTCCAAAGTTCAAAATTTTCCATACAAATAATAGAACCAAAGCATACTATTCAATCGCACCTAAGCTTCTAGAAGACTAATCACACTTAACATAAAAATATATCATTTAAACCATTGTGTGAATCTTCTAAACTATGACCAGGCCGCACACACTAGCTTATATCAAGAATCAAACTCAAACAGGCAAATCCATATGCATCTTATGTGATGAAATCAAGCAAAATACTCTAGACCCAAAATTGGCATCTCTCTCTCTCTCTCTTTCTCTCTCTCACTCTCTCTCTCTCTCTAGTGTGCCATAACTCAAAAGTTCAGATTTTTCCTTACAAATCAATGAGAAGAACACATTAGATAGAGCCAAAATTGGCTAAATCATGAGGATGAAGATGAACCCAGATTCAGTTCTTAGGTTTCTCAACAATTTCAAATGAAAATTCAGGAAAATATACCAGAGATTAGAGAAATTTATATTTGATTTATTTGGGAGGTTAGGGGTAAGGATTTGGTACAAGAGAAACAGACACTGAAGACTCACCGGAGATTATCGGCTCCGGCGCAGACCCACTATCCGGCGACAACCGACCCAGGCTCTCGGATCCTTCAGTGGACCACTTCCGCTATTTTACTCTGAAAACTGGTTGTTACCTGTTGGTATGTGTTGAAATTCTCTTTTTACTTCAAAATTTAATATCGAAACAAATAATATAAGTTTTTTTTTTTTTCGACAGTTTAAAAGTAAAAAAAAAAAAAAAAAAAAAAACACTTTTTTTAAAGACTTTTTTTTTTTTT
>JAYMTA010006909.1:0-10017 GCA_036897625.1 Pelargonium cotyledonis
TATAGAGATCCCCAGAGCCCATAATGACTAGATGTCCTGTGAATCACATGAGAAAGCCCATCGGATGAGATAAGGCCTCGACCGAAGTCTAGCCCTAACCAGACCTAGGTGCAAGTAAACCGGACTATCTAAATATTAAGGGACGCCTTACAATGATCCAGACCCCACGACGCCTGCCTCCATCCGCGACTACTCCCTTGGTCCTGGCATATTTGCCGAAGCCGACTCCTCCACCCGAAAGTACAAAGACGGGTCCCAAACAAGCCCTACCGCTATCAAAGCGGAAACTCAACACATCGCCCACGACTCGCCCATCCGCTTTCTTTTAAACACTACGTCAGAACCTGACCCGTCCTCGGATCCGCACACCGCCTCCCATCCGAACTGTACTACCCTTCTTCCCCCACGCCGCCACTGCCTCCTCGCCGCCCCCAGTGACCCCGACCTGCCTCCGACCACCTGCAAACCTCCTTCTACAACCGGCGTTAAAACCTTCGCGTCCCCACGCTTCTCACTCCCTATCGCCACCACCTCAACCCCCAGCTTCGGCGCTCTCCTCCTGTCTACTGCACACCACACTCCCTCCTCGCCTGAGACCACAGCCCCAGCCTCCTCGCCTCACCACTGCAACCACCTCTGGCCAAAACAACACCCACCCAACCCAAAAACGAAAACCAGATCAGATACCAACCACTTCCCCCCAAAAACCCCACCTACAAACCCTTACCTTAGATGCCGAACCCTTGCCGAGCCGGCCGCCACCACAGCCTCCGCCGTCAAAAAAATGAAAACCAAACCCTAGAAACTACCACTCTAAACCCTGAAACAGGGTACCTCTAAAAATAGAGTCAGACCGCCTTTTAATTCTAACGATAAGATTTCTCCTTGTGATTACATGTTATATGGCTTTGTTATTTATTTTAGTTTCAATTTTTATTAATAAATATATGAATAATTATTGATGACTACCGTGTGTTTACACATTTTGTAGCTGACTATTCGATAATACATTTTTCATTCATTCTATAATTTAATTTTGACGGAGAATTACCATCCCTCATCATGGGCACAACACATGACTTCAGAAAAAATTAAAATGATCATTTTACCATTCTTCTTCTTCATTGGTTAAGAACGAATTTGTGAATGTTCGCTGAAAACTTCAAAATTTGGCCGAAAACTTCAATTGGTAGCTGGAAACTTCATTTATGTTTTGTTCAAGCAACAAAAACTCAAAATTGTTCATTCAAAACAAACTCTAACATTTGACTAACAAACGCAACACAAATCCAAAACATTTATGTTCAACCAATGCAAAACCTACACAAACCCTAACATTTAAACTATCAAATTAACAAACTACAACCAACAAACCAAAAAAAAAATAATCGGTATAAAAGTAACAGAGGCCGACTTAGGTCGGATGCGTGGGGATGTTTAGCCCTTCCCTCGGCCTTACCCAAATTTTGTTCAAAGGCGTAGACTATGCATTAAAAAAATGTAGGATCACCAACTTTGATTCTCAGTCCTTAAAACTTGATGTCGACTTTAAACTTTAACAACTTGTGCAAAAACGATTGAATGTCACACATTACCAACGTTTTTTAAGGGCGGTGTCACATTGGCCTCAACAGCTATCCCACGCCCCTCTCTTTGAAAAGTGGGATTGTGTAGTAAGATGAAGAGATAGGTGCACTTTCAACAAGTAGCCTAATTAAACACGATTGTAGTCTACGTCATTCCCCTGGATGCAACGGTACGTGTTGCGACAATTGTCCATGTCGAAGCCATTTTGGTCGTTTATGCTCTGATGAATCCTCCAAGGCTCCGTGAAGTGAAAATGATCCTTATGGACATATTTGCTACCTCAAGTAGTCTTTTAAATCATTTTAGGAGGTCCCCACCTCTCTAGAACATTTCAGCGACTACTCAACGGTTTTGAAGTCCTCAAACACTACCCCACGCGTTATAGACATTTAGGATCTTCGTAATAATCCCTTAGTGCACGAGGGATGTACATGAATGACCAGTCTCATTCAAAGCATGTGTGTGACACGCCAGATTGCTAGAACTCCAAACCACCAAGGTGGACCCTATCTCGATATTGGTTAATCACATGCTAACTCGTGACACTTTTTAGGGTTAGTATATAATACCCCTACCTAATATGAGATCTTGATTCTCTCATATTCACTTATCTCTCTAGGTAGCAATCTCTAGCTTACAACACTCTAAGAAGTTTCTTGTATCATAGGCGAGATGTCATTCTCACGCTTGAAACGATGTTTTAGAAACACCTCGAGTACTTCGTTCCTTGGAGTGTTTACTCGCGCAAGTCACATGTTCGACGAACATCACTGACAAAACATGACATTGGACAAAGAACTTGAGACTTAGAGCATCGGCAATGGTGGGACTCAAATTGAGTCCCTACTTGTTATATTATAATACTTTAGTTAACCACATAAGCAAAGGTCATTTTCAATTTCATTTTTTCCATTGATAGTCTCAAATTTGAGTCCCTAAATTACAATATTATATTAATTATATTGGGAAAGGGGAGCCTAAGCCAATTAATTTTTGGTTTAGGCTAAGCCACCAATGAGGTGGTGATAACACATTAAAATACTTGGATCCGGGCGGGTCGCTCTGCTCCCACCAATTCACTTGGGTAGGTATGAGTGAAACTAATTGAGGTGTCATCACCTCATTGGCTTGGCTTAGACTAAGCCAAAAAAATGTTGGCTCATATTCCATTTCCTCTAATTATATTATAACTATTTTGTTTCTGTTCGTCACTTGTTGTTATATTATTAATTAGTATATTAAAAAAATAGAAATAATCATTAAGGGTCAAGTCCATCTTCATAGGCCCAGTCCTTAAATGAGTTTCTATGTATTGATGGTCCTCCTAAAAGTGGAGTCATTTTATTGGTCTCCATATATTTTGGACCAACATTGCGTATGCTTTAAAAACATTTATTGTCACGTGGATAAAAATGATAACAATGATTGGTTCAAACTAAGTACATCATTATTCTTTATATAACTAATATAATAATGAGCTCTTTACAAATATAAATAAACTATTTGGTTGGAATGAATATCCTTTCTATTATGTTTACCAAAGAGATTCAATTTAAGTGTCCAACAACCTAAACAATATAAATACTAGATTTGGACAGTCAATCTGAGTGTCCAACAGCCTTATACTAGATTTGGTTAGTCAATCTTAGTATATTAAATTACTAAAAATATAACCGCATCATAAGAGTTAATATGGAGCATTAGTCATTCGGAGCTCCTTTCTTGCCTGTATAATAAACCTCATAGTCAGAGCCAAAAGCTTCACATAGCCACCTCCAATGGCTACAATTTCATACACTGAAATCCTGTTGGGAATCATATGCTTTGTGCTTCTCTTCCATTGGAGTAGAAACAGAAACTCACCAATCACATATTGGCCTGTCTTTGGCATGCTTCCTGGACTTCTCTGGAACCTATCGCGCATACATGACTACGTAACCGAGGTTTTGAAACAGAATGGCGGCACATTCGTGTTCAAAGGACCTTGGTTTTCCAATCTCGACTTCGTAATCACCAGCGACCCGACCAACACAAACCACATCTTGTCCAAAAGCTTCCCAAACTACCCTAAAGGCCCCGATTTCGATATCATATTCGAGCATTTAGGGGATGGAATTCTTGCTGCGGAGTCGGATTCGTGGAAGTTCCAGAGAAGGTTTATGCACTCGTCTCTTGGCGGCGCAAAGTTCCAGAAGTTTCTGGAGAAAACGATCCAAGAAAAGGTGGCCAACGGCCTAGTTCCAGTTCTTGATCACGCCTGTGCACACAAAATGGAGGTAAATATCGATGATGTATTTCAACGATTAAGCTTTGACATTATCTGTTTGCTGATCTTAGGCTCCGACTTGAAATGCCTTTCCGTGGAGTCCCCGGAAGCTACTTCCGAGAAAGCATTCAAGAACCTGGAGGAGAGTATTCTGTACAGGCATATTTTGCCGAACAAATATTGGAAGTTGATGAAATGGCTTCAGATTGGACAAGAGAAGAAACTGAGCACAGCCTTAAAGACAATCGATGGCCTCATAGACCAGTGCATCGCATCGAAGCAAAGCAGAACCGAAGAAACCGAAATCGACTTCTTGACAGCTTGTTTGATTGAACAAGAAAAAGAAGAAGCAATTAACGGAGTGATGTTTAATCACAAGTTTGTTAGAGATATGGCGCTGAATCTTGTTTCAGCAGGGTCAGAGACGTCTAGTGCAACACTTTCTTGGTTTTTCTGGCTCGTCTCGAAAAATCCATCTGTCGAAACAAAGATTTTAGAAGAAATCAAAGAGAATCTGTTTCCGCAAAGCCGCGTAATGGGTGCAGAAGATGTGAGCAAACTGGTTTATCTTCACGCCGCCTTGTGCGAGACGCTGCGTTTATATCCATCTGTGCCCATCAATCACAAATGCTCTGTGCTACCGGACACTCTTCCCAGCGGCCACTGTGTCGATAAAAATAGAAAGGTTCTGATTTCATTTTATGCGATGGGAAGGATGGAGGACATCTGGGGACGAGACTGGTGCGAGTTCAAGCCCGAGAGATGGATCGCGAAGGACGGAGGAATTGTGCATGTTCCGTCATACAAGTTCACAGCATTTGGTGCGGGGCCGAGGAGCTGTTTGGGAAAGAACATGAGTTTCGTTCAAATGAAGATGGTAGCAGCAGCAATGATGAGCAGATATAAAATAGAGGTTGTCGAAGATCGTCGTGTGATCCCAAACAAATCTGTGATACTAAATATGGAAAATGGTTTCAAGGTAAGGATCACTAAAACACGTGTGTGATTAGGACACTCGCGCACTTAACATTTGTGTTATGTAAAATATAAATAAGAACCGTCATGTCTGGGTCGTGATCATGTTTTTAGTATGTTGTTTGTTATTTTCTTTTTCAGACCTTCTTGTCTTAAATCAAAACCAATACATTTTGACCAAGCCCATTATTTTTGTTGAATGCTTTCCTCTAGTTCCGTTATGATTAAATCGGTCCGCCAGAGCAGAGCCTCTCAACCTCTCCATTACAAATTAATCTACCATCCGTACACCACTTATTCACATTAGTTAGAATCTTTCAACACATAATCATGAGAATATAATAATAAACATACCACACTAACTAACTTGTCCTTAATTTATCTCAAAATATAAACGAGAACACTTATTTTGGGTCGCATAAGATTTGTTAGGCATGGGTCTCTTTCGTATTTTTGTCAACTGCCTTGTAAACTTTTGTTGTGTGAGCACGAATTTATAATTAGATTTGACAATATCAACTTGCATTAGCTAGCCAGTAGGAGCTCCTTTCTTGCTCGTATAAATAAATCTCAGAGGCAGAGCAAAAAGCTTAACACAGCTAGCTACCTCCAATGGCTACAATTTCATACACTGAAATCCTATTGGGAATCATATTCTTTGTGTTTCTCTTCCATTGGAGAAGAAATAGAAACTCACCAATCACATATTGGCCTGTCTTTGGCATGCCTCCTGGACTTCTCTGGAACTTCTCGCACATACATGACTATATATGCAACCGAGGTTCTGAAACAGAATGGTGGCACGTTCGTGTTCAAAGGATCTTGGTTTTCCAATCTCGACTTTATAATCACCAGCGATCCTACAAACACAAACCACATCTTGAGCAAAAGCTTCCCAAACTACTCTAAAGGCCCTGATTTCGGCATCATATTTGAGTCTTTAGGGGATGGAATTCTTGCTGCTGATTCGGATTCATGGAAGTTCCAGAGCTAGGAGGTTCATGCACTCGTATCTTAGCAGCGCCAATTTCCGGAAGTCTCTGGAGAAGGCGATCCAAGAAAAGGTGGCCAACGGGCTAGTTCCAGTTCTAGATCACGCCTGCGAACTAAAAATGGAGGTAAATATCGATGATGTATTTCACCGGTTAGGCTAGATATGGCGGTGAATCTTGTTTCCGCAGGGTCCGAGACCTCCAGTGCAGCACTTTCTTGGTTTTTCTGGCTCGTCGCGACAAATCCATCTGTCGAAACCAAGATTCTAGAAGAAATCAAAGAAAATCTGTCTCCGCAGAGCCGTGTGTTCGGTGCAGAAGATGTGAGCAAGCTGGTTTATCTTCACGCCGCCCTGTGCGAGACGGTGCGTCTTTACCCAACTGTGCCTTTCAATCACAAATGCTCGGTGCTACCGGACACTCTTCCTAGCGGCCACTATGCGAAGGAAAACAGAAAAATTTATATTTCCTTTTATGCGATGGGAAGGATGGAAGAAATATGGGGACGAGACTGGTGCGAGTTCAAGCCCGAAAGATGGATCGCCAAGGACGGAGGGATTGTGCATGTTCCTTCGTACAAGTTCACGGCTTTCAATGCTGGGCCGAGGAGCTGTTTGGGAAAGGATATGAGTTTCATCGAAATGAAGATGATAGCAGTAGCAATTATGAGCAGATATAAAATGGAGGTTGTTGAAGAACATCATGTGATCCAAAACAATTCTGTGGTTCTAAATCTGAAAAATGGTTTCAAGGTAAGGATCACCAAAACAAGTGCGTGATCAGGACACCCACGCACTTAACATTTGTTTATGTAAAATATAAATATGAGCCAGTGTATGTATTGGCATTATTTATGTAAAATACTACTTTGATCGCCATGTCCGGCTCCTGTTTGTTAAATTGAAACCATACATTTTGAATCCAAGTCCAAGCCTAATATTTTTTTTTGAATGTTTTCCTCTAGTTCCATTATGATCAAATCGGTCCGCCCAAAGCAGAGCCTCTCAACCTCCATTGCTAATCCACCACTCATATATACACCACTTATTCACATCAATAACACATATTCCGGCGGTTGTGCCTTTAAAATCCGTAAGGCACATCCGTATGTTGTCCTGTTCAAACATGCATACTTTTATTTTATATAACTAATTTTAATTGTTATACTTCCTTGTGCAACACATGAGCTGATCTCTAGCTAATATAAATGTAAGATTTTGTTGATTATGAATATCTTTTGTGTTTATGTTACAAAAGAGATTTAATCCAAGTATGGAACAACCTAACCAATATAATTAAATACAAGATTTGGTTATGATATCTTTTGCATTTATGTCAATTGTCTTAGACACCAAGTTTAAGGAAACGAACAGGAATGAAGCCTGCGCATGATGCGCCGGATTGCTAGAACTCCAAGACACTAACTTGGACTACATCTCAAAATTGGTCAATCACACGCTGACTCGTGAAACTTTTAAACGTTATTCTATAAAACACCTTTCTAATGAGAGAAAGAGATATTCATTCTCCCAGTATTCACTTATATCTCTAGCATATCTAAAACACTCTAAGAAGTTTCGTGTTTTCTACACAGTATCTCATTTTCTCGTCTGAAATGGCGTTCTAGAAACACCCCGAATACTTTTGTTTTTTGGAGCGTTTCCTTGAGCAGGACACAAGTTTGACGAACATCACCGACGATCCATGACATCAGATAAAGAACTTGAGATTTAGAAAATTTCACACTTACGAATATTCATTTCACAACATACTAGTGTGTTTATTTTAACCAGTTCAAAATTGTGCATCACTATCTTTTGTATAATTATTTATAATTATTATTACATGTTCAACCCATGAACTCTCTGACTAATATAAATATAAGATATGGTTTGTTAATTATATCTTTTGTGTTTATGTTCCAAAAGAGATAATCCAAATATGGAACAACCTAAACGATCGATATAAAACAAGATTTGGTTGGACGTGGTATCTTTTGTATCTATGTCAACTGCCTCGTAAACTTTTGTTGTTGTGAGCACGAAGTTATTAGATTTGATAATATCAAGTTATCTAGTTTATTTATATAATTACAAAAATGTAACTGGATCTTAAGAATTAATTGAAGAATATGGTGCATTAGTCAGTAGGAGCTCTTATCTTGCTCGTATAAAATAAATGTCAGAGGCAGAGCCAAAAGCTTAACATAGTTAGCTACACCTCCAATGGCTACAATTTCATACACTGAAATCCTTTTGGGAATTACCATTTGCTTTGTGTTTCTCTTACATTGGAGTAGAAACAGAAACTGGCCAATCACATATTGGCCTGTCTTTGGCATGCTTCCTGGACTTCTCTGGAACCTATCGCGCATATACGACTACGTAACCGAGTGTTTGAAACAGAATGGCGGCACGTTCGTGTTCAAAGGACCTTGGTTTTCCAATCTCGACTCTATAATCACCAGCGATCCTACGAACACAAACCACATCTTGAGCAAAAGCTTCCCAAACTACTCTAAAGGCCCTGATTTCGGCATCTTTTTCGAGCCTTTAGGGGAGGAATCATTGCTGCTGATTCAGATTCGTGGAAGTTCCAGAGGAGGTTCATGCACTCGTATCTTAGCAGCGCCAAGTTCCGGAAGTCTCTGGAGAAGGCGATCCAAGAAAAGGTGGCCAATGGCCTAGTTCCAGTTCTTGACCACGCCTGCGAACAAAAAATGGAGGTAAATATGGATGATGTATTTCACCGGTTAGGCTTTGACATTATCTGTTTGCTCATCTTAGGCTCCGACTCGAAATGCCTCTCCGTGGGGCTCCCGGAAGCTGCATTCCAGAGAGCGTTCAAGGACATCGAGGAGGGTATTCTGTACAGGCATCTTTTGCCCAACATATGTTGAAAGTTGCTGAAATGGCTCCAGATTGGACAAGAGAAGAAGCTGAGCACAGCCGTAAAGACAATCGATGGCTTCCTATACCAGTGCATCGCATCTAAGCAAAGCAGAAACGAAGATGCCGAATTCGACTTCTTGACAGCTTGTTTGATTGAACATAAAAAAGAAGAAGCAGTTACCGGAGTAGAATTCAGTCACAAGTTTGTTAGAGATATGGCGCTGAATCTTGTTTCCGCAGGGTCCGAGACGTCCAGTGCAGCACTTTCTTGGTTCTTCTGGCTGGTCGCAACAAATCCATCGGTTGAAACGAAGATTTTAGGAGAAATCAAAGAAAATCTGTACCCGCAGAGCCATGTAATGGGTGCAGAAGATGTGAGCAAACTGGTTTATCTTCACGCCACCCTGTGCGAGACTCTGCGTCTTTACCCAACTGTGCCTTTCATTCACAAATGCGTGCTACCGGACACCCTTCCTAGCGGCCACTATGAGAAAGAAAATACAAAAATTTATATTTCATTTTATGCGATGGGAAGGATGGAGGAGATCTGGGGACGAGATTGGTGCGAGTTCAAGCCCGATAGATGGACCGGGAAGGACGGAGGGATTGTACATGTTCCGTCGTACAAGTTCACAGCATTCAATGCAGGGCCGAGGAGCTGTTTGGGAAAGGAGATGAGTTTCATCGAAATGAAGATGGTAGCAGTAGCAATGATGAGCAGATATAAATTGGAGGTTGTTGAAGATCATAGTGTTATCCCAAACAATTATGTGATACTAAATATGGAAAATGGTTTGAAGGTAAGGATCACTAAAACAAGTGTGTTATTAGGACACCCATTTGTTTAAATGTGTGTCTACATTGTTTATGTATAATGTACTCGTTGGATTGCCATTGTTGTTGTCTGGTTAATTGTGGTGCTTTTCTTAATTATTGTGTTTTGTACTTGTGTTCATGCTCATATCCATCGCTACAGTTTCAAAGCAATTTTGCAAAACAATTTAAACGCTTTAGATTCACTCTTTAACAATACGAGGTAAGTTGTTTGGATTAAAAGATAGAGAAAATCAGACATACATATTCTCTACTTTGACACATTTTAACCCCGACTTCTTTAAAGTATTGTAACTAACTATTGGGTACCCTGAAGTATAACAATCATTTATCCATCAATTTTTCCATTTAATGTGGTCAAATGACTAAAATAACCTTAAAAATAAAAAAATAAACTTGAACCAAACAGGTCCTTAACTTAAAAAAAAAATGCAGAGCTGCTTCGGCCAGATCTGGCCTCTGCAACTCCGGT